>VVHJ01039442.1:0-10002 GCA_015107715.1 Tylochromis polylepis | reverse complement strand
GTCTTCAGTTCTTTCTACAGAAATAAAAACTTTTTGAAACACAAAGAATAGACTTTTTTTTTTTTAATTATTTAAACCATAGGTCAATACTTGTTAGTCTTAAAGATCATGATACAAAAAGTCCCTGGTAGACTAAAATGAGAATATAAAGAATATACCTGTCGATCACCTATGTGTTTTTTCTAAAACCTCTGCTGTTCTAATATGGATTCAGCCTGTTTCTGTTACTCATCTTATGAAAGAGGCAGCAGAAGAGCCAAGTGCAGTTACAGATACCGCATGGAGGAGTACTTCAACAACAACTCGAGATGTGGAAGGGAATAAGGACAATCACTGGTCACAGTGACAGCTACACAGCCAGTTCCAGTGACAACACTCTGCAGGACACACTTAAGTTCTTTGCTCCTTTTGACCACCAGAACAATGAGGTCAGCATATATCCTGCATATTCAGGGAAGAATGAGATCAGATCTACCCTAAGCAAAAAAAAAGCTCAGGGTAGCTAAGTAAAGCAGCTGGGCCAGAGTTACCGCACAAGTACAGAAGCCCTATGCAAACCAACTAACAGAGGCATTTGCAAAGACCTTTAACCTGGAGCAGGCTGCATTTTCCACCTGCCTCTAGTCAGCCATGACTGTCCCAATTCCTAAGAAAACAGCAGCTGTAAGCAGTACCTGTGAGGATATCATATCCATAGACGGGAAGCAAACATTTTGAATAAACTGAAACTGAAATATACAAAATCAAAGATTTATTTATTCAAATAATTACGAATTATGCTTGGTATGAACTGAATCTGTACCAATCAAGTACATTTCATTTGGCCGGATTCCATTTAATGTAACATTTACACACTTAAATGAAAATATACATAATCAAATTACTTACAGTCAGCATTTTAGGCAAGAAAAAGACAAACATACAGCACCTGGAACACATAAATTAGAAAATACACATAAAATACATAAATCAAGTGTGTGTGTGTGTGAGAGAGAGAGAGAGAGAGAGAGAGAGAGAGAGAGAGAGAGAGTTAGATTGCCTGTGTCTTTGTCAGAAATGTACTTGATAATAAGGGTGGGAAGCCACAATAACACCCCCCAGGAGCCACAGGCAGCAGGAGAACGAGGGAGGCCCCAGAAGGGTGAGAGTCCCAGACGACCAGAGGAACTGTCCCTGATAAGGAGGAGGTCCAAGCCACCGAGAGCCACCAAGGGAGTGGGCCAACAACCACACCAGAACATCCAGCCACGTACCCCAGAACCAACAAGCACCTGCATCCCAGGGAGGGGCAGAAGCATCCAGTGGGAAGCAGGATCATGTCCCACAGGGGCCAAGGCTCAGCAAACCCCAGACCCAGGTCCAGCCATGCACCATAGACCATTCACTCTCACCCACCTAGTAATAACACACAGAGATACATAAAGACACATGCACACATGTTAACCATAAAATTCAAACGATGATACCACCATAGTAGGACTCATAACCAAATACTGTGAGACAACCTATAGGAAGGAGGATCAATACTTGGTTAAGTGGCACTTCTACTGTATAAAAACTTGGACTTTAACATGACAAAAGCAAACAAGATGATAACTGATGATCATCAAGGCATACTGAGGACTCTGCTCGGGGCGGGGTATTTCAAATCCCTTCCAGTCAGCAGACCTCGCAAACATCTCCCATCAGGTGAAGAACCCTGCAGAGACTCTACTTCCTGAGGACATTATCTCATAAAGCACAGTTTTGACAAGTGCTCAAGAAATAAAGTTAATGTAATAAAGAGTAAACCGATGGCAAAGTATCTGGAGTGGAAAAATACCATTAACTCAGTTCAAAGTCAGGGAGGCCTATTTTCATTTTCAGCTTTCAGTGAGTGAGGGAAAAACACACAAAGAAGATGTCGTTCATCTGGTGGTTTGAATGAAACAAATACATTCACTTTAATCACTGAATAACAATTAGCTGCCCCAAACGATCTGTATATAAACAACCGTATTAAATGAATCCCGATGTCAAAGAGTATGATTAAAGGACTTTCATGTTTTAGCATCTTTTAGCTCACTGTTTTGGTTTGGAAGCCTGACCTTTACTGTTTTGGTTCACTTTCACCATTGTTAGCTAAATGTTAAGTTCAGAACAAGCCATAAAAATGAGCTAAAGCTAAAGCTAAAATGTAGATGTATCCCAGAATATTTCTATTTGTTGTTGTAGCAAGTTAGCATCTATAAATTTGCATTAACAAAAATGCCACTTTTACAGGCCTTTTTTACATTTTTTTTATTTTTTTAAAATAAAACTAGTATTTATGAGATCAGTGTTTTTACACTTTCTCCTCTGTGGACCATAAATGATTGTGCAAAATCACCATTCCAGATTAATATTTCAGCAAATAAGGTGGGTCTCACCAAAGCTATCAAAACTGACCCCAAGAGACCCGTAAATATGTTTACTAATTTAAAGATCTGAAATAAGGACTCTAAATTGAATATTGATTACAGCCACACTTAAGATATTACAGATCATCTTAGTCTAATAACAAAACTTGAAACAGGCACGTAAAAACAAGACAAACAACAACAAAAAAACCCAATCGATGTCTTTATATTAATGGAACTGTCGTGTTTTTTTAACAGTCGCCACAACTTAGGTAAGCCTAATATATTTTCATGGGAAGCATAATTTGTCATCATGGCAACAAAGAAGCTGCAGTTTAAAAAAAACAACAACAACCAACCACAAACAATTGTCTTTTCTAAACATAATCTAGTACTTTTAATGCCTAAACTTAACACACAAAAAAAGGACTCCTATTCCTAAAATGCCTAAATTCCTAATGAAGTATGAAAATATGCAGCATGTATGACTCAAATCTGGTCCTCTGGTGATAGCAGTGAAAGGGCTCTTTAAACAACCAACTTGTCTAGGCTCCAAGTAAGAACGTTTCCAACATTTCAAAGTGGAAATTATAAATTTAAATCAGTACAGAGGCCAGACAGGCGAAAAACTGTTGTTCGGGGACATGAAAAAAATATTGAGAAGTTCATGTTCAGGAACACCAGAAAAAGTGGAAAATCTGTATCCAGAAACAGCAAGAGGTCATGACTATTTCACTGCTTAAACAGTTAATTTCAACTGGACCTTCAAGACGGCCTTGGGAATAGCAGTCGTTTAGCATTGTTTAATCTGGGTTAATAATACAAGTCATACAAGTACATATTGGGGTGTCTTGGAGGTCATTATAGTTATATTACTTATCTGTCCTTATTTAACCAATAGCAGCCTAATATCCCTTATAGCTACATTTTTTGTGTAAATATAATATAAAATAGCCATTCTTCTGATAGTAATTTCCTGTCCTGATCCACCCAATTACTGTTCTTGACATTCTCAGTTCTCATAGCAGCCCCGATCTAATTAATCTAGATGAGTGCAAAAGAATGATGACTTAATCCAAAAGGTTAGGTGGAGTAAAAATGTAAGACATTTATTTTAAATTACAGTCATTTTTCTGGGGGAGAAACCTCAGACATCACTCCAAAAAGAAATTATTGGTAGGATCTCTCCAAGTTTTCTCCCCGTTTTAAAACATAACCAGGTGCCTGTGTTGTTGTGTTTCACTGGCAACACACGTAACCCTGTGAGGAAAAGATTTGTGAATCGTCAGTGCGCAGTGAATTAACAGACTTGCCAATTATGCAAGCCTGTATAAAATATACTTAGAATCATCACTGCACAGGAGTTTAAAAACTGAACAAGCTTTCAGAAAATAGCAGAAATACATGATATCAATCCAAGTGTTGTATTTTACTCCATCAGTTCAGTTTATAAATTATGATATTTGCAAGAATATTACATGCAAATCTAAGCATTTCCTAGTACTTTGTAAAACGTATTTCTGCACACTACAGGTGTTGGTGTCTTCTTCTGTCACTGAATTCATACGGTGCATGGTGTTGATAGTGCAAATAGTTCAGCAGCCAAACATAGGAAGGTTCTGTTGTGACGGGGCTGGGCAGAGATGACTGGGCAATGTTTAAATATGCTGTTTAATTCTAATTAGATACGGTCTGGTGGTGCTCTCAGGTCCCTGTGTATGTGGCAGTCTTCCCATGCACACATACGCACACACTGTACTGTCTGTTGCCTCCTTTTACAAACCCGATTGTATGTTCTTTAAAAAAGAAAATCTCCATAATCTACAACAAAGGGACAATTTCTTGTACAGTAACCCACCCTAGAGTAAAAAAGTTGCAAGAAAGACAAGCTGGTTCATTTGCAGTTGCAAAAAATGCCTCTTTCTAAGTGTTTCTTAAGTGTTTGTTTTTCTGTATTTCCCCTTCCAACCTACATTAATTTCTTCTTCATGTAAATCAGATATTCAGTATTGTAAAGTAAAATCCAATTAAGCACAACCCAAGTGTAGGTGTGAGGAGAATAAAGTCCGAGATAAGTAGACATAACTTTTTACTATCATATCTAAGCACAGCAATACAGAAGTCTTCCAGTTCAACCAGTTTCAAAATGTGTGCCCATAGCGTTGTTTGTGAGGGCTATTTGAGAGTCCCTAGACCCAAAAAGGACAGAATTATGAAGTGAGATTCTGGGAGTACAGCCTGAATGATGCTATGGCATTCAGACACACAGTCTCTGGACAGCATAATGTATGAAGTAATTTGTTTTAAGCCTACTGAACCCCCACAGCTCACTGTCTCACTTAATGTTTCACAGTGTCATCTCAGCAGGTGAAACACTGCAAAAACAGCAGATGTGCGAAACTTGTTTCATCCTTGAAGTGATGCTGCTTTGAAATGCAGCTTGAGCTTTCCTGCTAAATACTTTCAGGCCCACCCATCTACCCAGGATTAAAACGCATCTGTCTTGGTAGAAATACCTTCTTATGAACCACCACAATCTGTTCTACTGTTACACCATTGTTGACAATAATACAGTATACAGTATGCAAAGCATATATCAAATTTAAAAGGTTTGTGAGATTCTGCTCAGCCACAAAACCACTGACTGACTCGCTGTTTTCGTTTAGTGAGAAAAGCATTTCAGAAATTTTGTTTTGCAAACAGTATGATCTGTATCCTACTTACTATAGTTTGCCTGTATTTAATTCACACCACCATCCCCAGCACACTCGTTGCAGTTAACACTATTATTTTTGGATGACATGAACATAAAAGTGAAAATAAATGCTTCCCAGTTGAAAACTGTATTCCCAAAAGTACTACAATAACTCCAAAAATTGCTTATCAGATAGCAGCTCATGCTTATAAATTTCATGCTCCTCCACTAGATCGTACAAAGACACAGATGTCAACACAAACAGGAATTTGGCAGAGGCAGGGACTGTCAAAAGATGACTCAATAGTGTATTTGGACTAGCATTGTGTCTGTGATAAGGGGGATGACGGTGAGGCTGAAAGGTATAAACTATGCCAAGCAGCTGTCAACCTCTCCCATCATCTGCTCTCCAATGAAAATAAGAAGCTCTTAATAAACATTCATTTGACAAAAAATATTTACAGGGCTGACTATGGAGGTAATCTTTGGATATCTTAATGCCAGTAAAGAAGAGGGCAAAGCCTGAGCCAGGGATAAGAGGAGATGGATTTAGTGGAAGCAAAAGCAGCTGCAGGGAAGCCTCTGTTTCAGATTCAGTGAGAATATTTTCTCCTGGAAAGTAATAGTAGACTTGGTATAGTTGACCTACTCTGTTTATCCATCAGACAGTAAAGGTTTATGATGCTATCTGCTTGTGTAGATATTGTGTAAGTGGAGCAGCATTACTTCATTCTACTTCTCTCAGGAACTACAGGTAAGGAATAACAGAGGGGCATTTGTTTTGTGTCACATGGTGCCCTGTAGGCATCAGATACCTGCTTAATGGCTTTATGCAGACAAAGAATTGCAGGCGTCAGGTGACAGGTAATAAAAAGAGCTAATGTTTGGCAAAACCTCATAGTCAGCTCTATTCCATTCATATCTTGGTCTTTTCAAGACCTCTGGAGCATACTCCTTTCTTATTATATCTGTTGATATGTGAGGCACCAGGGACAGCTGACAGCAGAAACCTTCAAGTTAGAAGTGCAGCACAGTTCCTGCTTGAGCACTGGATACGCACATGGGAACAATACGCTCATGAAAACTGACGATTACCAAAAAGAAAAGAGTCCAAAAAGTGTCTTATTAATCTTTCAGTGTGGAAAGGCTTCACTCCTTCATCGTTTATCTCAATGAGATGTACATTCATTTAACGCTTCTTCAAATAATGCACAGAATAGTGAGCATACAGGTAGACAGCTGGGATTTGGATTATATAGCAGGAGGTTTTAAGAAATGTCAGCAGAATTCAAACTGCTCAAACCTGCTGTTCTAAGTGAAAACTGGGACTACATCAGTCTTATGCAACTTATGCAAATTATCATCTGTTGACAACAAACTGCTTGTGTGAATCATTAAAGAGTTTAAGTACATCAGTTCCTAGTAAATTAGTAGCATCCAGCTAGTTAAAGCGACCCCAAAAGCATGTCTAACTAAAGCTATCACTGTTACCATGCAATTAGCAAATGGTAGCATTGTCACAGTCACAAAGGACTCCCTCACATAGTGCAAGTGCATCATTGGCAAGCACTATAGGATTTTTACACAAAAGTGTACACTTTGTGACTTTGATTAGTAAATTTGGAGATAATATTTTCATGCAGCAAATCATAGCAGCAACTGCGGTAAAACAGAAACCAGATTTGTTGTCTTTTATGTAGTTACATGCAGTAAAACTATGCTTGAGACTGGAGTAATTTAGCTTACAGTTAGGTTGGCCAGTTTTGTGTTAGGCAAAGATTTTGGTTTGGGTGAAAACAATTACTCTATTTGAAGTATGACAGTTAGTCTCGATTAAAGATGCCATATTCACATGCTGAGTATTGTTTGCACAAGTAAATGGACAATCAGGAGTCCAGAGTATCTGCCAGTGTGTTACAAGCTAGGTTGACCCCTCGCTGAGTCTAAGCATCAGCGTCTGAGAATTTTTAAGATGTCAATTTGATATTTGTTGCATTAGCTTTATTAATTAGCGGCATTATTGCAAGTGAAAGAGCTATGTTAACTAAGTGCAATCTGTCCAGACGCAGAGGCAGATTTCACCTACTGCTCTCAGCATACAACCCCAGTCAGCAGACTTGATGAGTTTTCTAATGGAAACCCTGGAAGAATATGTTGTTAGGAAGTGTGTAGTCACTTAGGCATAGCTAGTCTTTATTAGTCAGTAAACGAATTCAAATTAGAGGACATCTGTTTATTTAACCACGCACAATGTTGAATAATTAAAAAAAGTTCGATATGAAAAGAATTTGGAGTAGTTTATAGTCAACTTTGAAGGAGTTATCGCTCATTAGTATAATTTGTTAGAATTTGTCCCATCATGGGGAAGCAAAAATTACTTACATTTGTAGCAAACTTCACATCATTTGAGATTTTGTTTTCAAATTGTACTTCTCATTAATTCAAGTTACTTCATATTGTTAAATATACTTTAAATTGTTAAATAGCCAAAGCAGAATGGTGCAAGCCTGGTACCAAGCTTGAATTTACAAACAAAGACGCTGAAGTTTGAAGATGCTGCGTCGGCTAAAACAAAGAATGAGTGAGAGGCTGGAGACAGCAGCTACAGAAAAAGTCTGCCTCACTGAGTCACTTCAGAGCTGATGGGATAATGAGGCCTGGCCAAGAGCAACAGACTTGGAGGTCTGTGTTCTGTGTTCCACCACCATGCTACAAATACAACGTGACAACTAGCAGGACTCATTTCTCTCTGTCAGAGATGCACCAACTGCCAGTGTCTTTCTGGTCTGTCCCCTCCCCCCCCGCATTCCATCCCAAATTCATCTCTCACATCACATGGCTGCACGTTGGCTCACTCACAGTGCAAGTCCCCTGTTTTGCTCTACGTATCGGGATTTCCCATAATGAGCCCAGGGGTCTCCCATACCCCCTTATCCCCTTATCCAGCCTTCTTGCTGCTGGCCCAATCCCCATGTGGAGACGTGAGAAAGTGCAGGTCTGTAGTATTACTAAGATGACACTATTCACACTGACTGATATGAATGGTGCTAAGGTCTTGGCTCAGATAAGTCCTGATTTGAACTTTGGGGATTTGATAAGTACTGATGAAATGTTTCATACTCCAGTAAATAATGGTGCTACACGCCCTAATTCTAGCTCATTACTAACAGTTTTCAAGTCAGACATTTAATGTGGATGAACAAAAGCAACATATGTCATCGGTTTCCCACACAAAACATTTGGAAGTTTGTTTTTTCAATGTGCGCTGTAATCATTTGCAGAGTCTCAAATGAATAGTTGACAGGGTTCAACAATACATTTGAAAGCCCTGTGAAGTAGGACATGAAAATGTTTCGAATGACAAGTGTTTGGATTGTGGGGGGAGAACCAAATCATCCAAAAGCGATACATGCAGATGTGTGGAAAAGTCTACACACAAGGGACCAAATCAATGGACCAATGTGCCACCCATTTACATAAACTGGAATCTTTCATAGAGTATAGAACGTGTATATCTTCATCTTCAGTGTCTAATAACCAAACCTTTGCCAGGTTAGACCCTTGATGAAAAGTTTAGCTACACTTTCTAATTTAGATCATTTTCTCCTTATTTTACATTTTCCTACAGTAAAGAACAAAACTGAAGACATTACAAACATGCAAAAACATGTGAAATTAAGTAGTGAGGAAGAATATTAAATTCAAATATGTTTGGTCTGTAATGGCAGAAAGGCAAGAGAATTAAAAATAAAAAGCAAGCAGAATGAACAAGAAAGGTACCGAGAGAGTGGCTCACCTGCCGTTATCACTGCTACTGCCAATGCCCATGCCAGTTTTGTGCAGTACCTAAGAAATGAAACTGACAGACATATCATTGGCAGAGATCGCATATCTTTGCCTTGGCTCGTGAAACAATCTATAACACATTGATGATACAAGCTAAATTGCCCCACCAGACTACAGAAGTAATGCAACAGTCACACTCAGGAAAACAATGGTTGTAGACCGCGACACGACCAGAATTATGCAGTCATGAGCAATGAACTTGCAACTTGTTGCCTTTGAAATGGTTGCTTTGAAGACAGGGACCAAGTCTGTGACCACTCAATCAGTTGTCATCTTCAAAGTGACTTTCGTGTGTCAAGTCGGCAATAAAACAGCAATAAAACAGAGTCGGTCTGCTATTAGTTTGCAATTGAATGGGGTCAAGCTGGCAATTACAGGGAATCTGTTTGTGACAATGTGATTATTAACTGTGATAAATCGATAAAAATTGCAAAAGTTTTGGCTTCTACATAAACAGAAATTTGCATTAAACAGAAATTCACATTGACTACTTACATTGAGAGCCCAGTCAGAACCTCATAGTTTTGAGCAGTTCAGAAATTGCTCCACAAATAAAATAAATTACTGCAGGACTGCAGTTAAACTGCAAAATCACATAGGTGCCCAGTAACCTTGCTTTTATATAGAAATATATAAACTTAATATATATTAAGTTTAATAATAAAAACTTCAATAATTACTTCCTCCAAACCATCAACATGTCTTTTAGACCCCATTCCAACAAAACTGCTCAAAGAAGTCCTGCCACTAATTGATGCTTCAATCTTAAATATGATCAACCTATCTCTAATAATCGGCTATGTACCACAGGCCTTCAAGCTGGCTGTAGTTAAACCTTTACTTAAAAAGCCATCTCTAGACCCAGCTGTCTTAGCTAATTATAGGCCAATCTCCAACCTTCCTTTCATATCAAAAATTCTTGAAAGAGTCGTTGTCAAACAGCTAACAGATCACCTGCAGAGGAATGGCTTATTTGAAGAGTTTCAGTCAGGTTTCAGAGCTCATCACAGCACAGAAACAGCTTTAGTGAAGGTTACAAATGATCTTCTTATGGCCTCTGACAGTGGACTCATCTCTGTGCTT
>VVHJ01039441.1:7954-19609 GCA_015107715.1 Tylochromis polylepis | reverse complement strand
CATGTCCAGGTTTGTCAGGTTCATGTAAAAGGTCTTTCATGTTGTTTTCTGGTTCACCCAGTTTAGGTTAATGTTTAGTTTACACCAGTTTGCCTTGCCCTTTGTTTGCCAGCCCAAGTAAACAGCTCATTTTCAGTTAAGATTAAGTTTGCTCTTTGCGTGTCTGCGTTTGGGGCCGCTATCCACTCCATACAGTCTGCCTCAGCCAGACTGTGACAGAACGACCTGAACCTGAACAAAGGAAGACAGAGGACTAAATACACACAGGAGGGGATCAGGGGGAGTGGCAACACATGGGGAAACAGCTGATACAAATAAACATAACGACATCACAGGGGAAGTGTAAACTAAACTCACTGAACACAGAAACACAAGACCTCTTCAAAATAAAACAGGAAACATAATGAGACGCAGACATGACAACATGAGACATGCAGACATGAAACACATGAAGGGCAAGGGAGACTTAAACACAGGGGTGGAAGACACAAGGGGAATCTGCAAGATAACAAACTATAACAAAGCAACCTAGGCAAAATGGAAATAACTTAGAGAACCTAATAACTAAAACATACCCATAAACATCAATATATAAGTATAAACTCAAAACACTGGGTCAAAAGACCCAGGATCATGACACTAGTGGCTAAATCCATTTACATATAGTCAATGGGCTTTGTGCAAGAGATATGATTGTCCCTGTCTTTGGAGCTCTTAAAAAGGAAGGAACGCTTGCTATTAGCTATGTCTGACACATCGATTCAAAGTCCATCAGTGTTCAGTTAGGTTGAGTTCCGGTGAGTGTCGAGACCAAACCATGATTCATTTACATGAAACTATTAATTGACCCCTCATGGATGGACCCGCTGTCACCTTGAGAGAAACTACTCCCATTTACATAATCATAGGATAAAGGTGATCACTAAGAATCACTTTCTATTGATTTGCAGTGACCTCCAACTCTAAGGGGATAATAAGATGAAAGTAAATTACTATCCAGACTGATTGTTATCCATCAGCTGGTAACCAAGCAACTGATGGCTGTGCCATTCATGGTGATTCTCAGTGCTTTGTGCATGAGCCCCATGTAGCCAGGGTTTTAAACCAGAAAGCATGATTGACGTTTTCAAATACAGCAATTTTATACAATGTTTTAGGTGTGTTAAAAAACCAGCAAAAAAGAGACAGAATATTTTATTCTAATATTTTATCCTTTAGTTTCTAAATTTCTGAGTTTATTTTTAAAAAATACACATTAGAATTTTATCCATGTATCCCCTTTCTAGCACAGTAAATAATAAAAAAAATAATGTTTATACTGTAATAAATAAATCTGGATTGAAAAAATTACCCATACAAATGAATTGTTGTATCAAAAATCCCAGAGTGACGCTCAGCAGTCCCTCTCTCTACGTTAAACTGAGACAGAGTGTGAGGTGAGTGGGGAATTTTCCATGTCACTCAGAAATGCAGCCATGCTCTGCTCTCTATCTCTATTGCCCATTATACCCACTTTAACCAGCAGGCACAGACCTGACAACAGCTCAACATCCACTATACCAGCATCCAGCCAAGTGTACTGTGTGAAACTACGCTGTCATTAGAAAAGCATCTGTTCTGCCTCTCCTACAAGCCCTGACTGCTTTATGACCTTTGGAGAGGCTGGCATGGATTTAAGAGGGGTTGATGCCTATGATCACTTCTGCTGGTGTATATTTGGTTGCCAGAAAGGCCGTCTGTGAACAGTCAGCTTGATCTCTGTCTGCTCTGCCATCTTTATTGTAGGGAGACATTTAAATTGTTTTGTAATGTTGTGTATGAGCTGCAGGTTTGGTCAAGCTAATTATGAGTCATGCTGGTGTATCCTAAGATATCAAGCAGGAAGACAGATATTTTGTAATTATTTAAACTGAGCATCCAAATGGATCAGCTCAATTAAAAAGGAAAAACAAGTAATTTTAAGAACAGTTTTTGGTTTATTTGCATTATCAAAAAGTCATTTAATTAACATTTTCATTCAGTACCTTTATGCAAGTATAAAAAAATTAGTCCATAATGAAATCTATGAGAAATAATTCTGAAAATTAATAATAGAAAGTGCTCCGATCAGGTTGCAGGAAAAATCAAAAAAGGGAAAATAACAAAAAATCCAAAAAGTCAACGAGCAATTCAGACTCAAGAATAAAACAATGAACTAATAATGACTGACGGGAGACAAAGGAACTAAAGCCCAGTTCCAGTCTGGCCTTTCCACAGACTCCCAATCACTGTCACTTCATCTGCACATTTGTGTGAAGGCCATGCCACATTAAGTGTCATTTCAAAATGAAATCCTTAAGTGGAACACTGTTGAGTTTACATCAATAAAGGTGTATTAACCACACTCTGAAGGTGAAGCACCTGTTACGCGTCACACATAAACATTAATTTTTTTAGAAGGGCTGCCTGAGTAATAAAACATTAAATGCTTTAATTTTGTAAAATGTGTTTGTGTAAGACCTTTTACATGCTTTTGAATTTCTTCATAGCCGTATAAATCACCACAGATCTTGATTAAATTCCTGTTTATATTGCTGCTGTATTTCTACCTGGTCCCTTAATTAAGAAACTCTGTAGCAGCCACAAGTATGACGATGGACTTGTCAGAAGTTGGAAGAGTGTGGGGCAAGATTACAGACCAAGAACGACCCACAATGGTGTTCTGGCACTTTCAAGAAATGAGTAATTAAATCTAGAGGAATATTAATATCTAATACTGAGTTCATTTTTAATGTGCCAGTTTGATCCTTTGTTATGTTTTAGTTTGAAGGTGTTTTGCTCTTGTAGATCTTTGTCATTTTACTTTGTTTTCTTCCCCCCTTCACTGATTTGTGAGTTCACCAGGGGCATACACTACAAACGAAGACACAGCCAGGGTTTTTTTTGCCTTAGCTGGCTCCACAAAACCTAAAACCACAGTCAGTGATAGCGGGGATCACAACAGTGGTTATCATCTTTCTCTGTTAAGATGGACTTTCTGCTTCAGTCTGCTTAAGTCATAAAAAGGGACATTTCACGCATCACATGACAGTTCTTCTGCACAAAATGATCCCTACGAGTGCCCCCTACTTCAATCAGGTGATACTGATAAAATGATAATAATCGATGAAAAAAAATTTACAGTCAAATGCAAAAGCTGCACATTTGAACTCTTAAACTTTAAACTGGTTCCACTGAAACATTAAATGCTACTGCCCCATGGTCTAAATTAGGAAACGTGGAAATCACTTTATTTTGTCACAGATCAAACTGAAATTAATTTGACTGGTAGGTATTCTTGCTGATAAATGGCATGATTATTTTTCTAGTTTGTGTTCTAGCAGCGTTTTGTTGTGCTCATTTAATTGTGAGGAAAAATACTTTGGATTTCAGGATAAAAAATGAAAAAACATTTGGAAAAATATTAAAAGTTAAGGTGAAATGCAGGTTTGGTTTCACGTCAGGAGCCAGGCATGAAGCTGCTCTGGTTAAAAGTTACATAAACAAGGTCCCTTGCACGTAAAGTGTGTGTGATGTCATTTCAACATTGTTTTATCATCATCACGTCAGACATGGCGTCTCAGATACACACGAACTGGTGGCGACGTGATGACTGCAACCAACGCCTTGGTGACATCACGCTTAGAATGAGTCATTCATTGGCTGACTGGACCACCCAACAGTTAGAGTGCGTTAATGACCCATGATGTCTCACTGATCTGCCCTTAACCACTAATATAATGATCTTATGTAAACACTTAACAAGGCTTTGGTCTTGTTGACGGTGTTAGAGACATCAGCTGTGCCTGAGTAGAGGTTTAGGTTTCCAGGATGATTTCTCAAAAGGGAAAACGAATGACGTTAAACTCTTTACGTCGTCATCTCAGCCACAGTTTTATTCTGGCACCAGTTCCTGCAGCACTGTACTCTAAAAACATACTACATATACTGAACATCTTCTGCTTTTCCTTATTTTCTGATGTTTTCATATTGTTTAAATGCTTAATGCTTATATTTTTAAAAAAAAATCAAATATTAAGGTTAGTATTATGTTACATGAGCTACGTTTTAAACAATCCCTGTGAGCCTAAAGCTCAGGCATTAGTCTCTAAGTTTAAATACTCTGTTTTTTTCTACACTTAGATATGTGTGATGTCAAAGACAGTGTATATTCCTAATATGGTTATCTTAATTACTCAGCCCTCTGGCACGTTAGCACCAAAGCCTATCCATTCTCTTCACACATACCCAGCTGTCTTAGGGCAAGAGGGAGGGTACACCCTGGACAGGTTACTAGTCTGTCACAGACAACCATTTGCAATTTAGAGTTTCCAATTAACCCTATCCCCACTGCATGTCTTTGGAGTACCTAGAGAAAGCTTGGGCAAACATCACACAGAAAGACCTCAGCCTGATGGTGGAATTGAACTTAGGACCTTCTTGCTGTGAGGCAACAGTGCTAACCACCATGTCACCCTAGCATACAAAAAGTATAAGCATAAGAAAGCCTAGAATAAGAAAACTTATGTTTATGCTAAGCTGTGAATCATGAAAAGTCCAAGAACAAGAATACAGAACTGGAAATGAGCAGAATGGGTCATTTTTAAACAAACACACCTCTGAATGGAAAGAGGACCCAAACGCAGGAAGCAGTTGGCAAAAAATTCATAGCAAAGAAAACACTCACAAAAAAGTGAATAACCAAACATCCGAAGCATTATGTATGAAGAAATCAACTAGGAGCATGAAGGAAAACTAGAAAAACACCAAGAACAGGAAAGCTTGGTTACAAGTATTAAGACCACACAGGAGGCTGATTTGCTAACATAACACTATGTGGAAATGACAGAGCAGCAAAAAGAGCAAAGGCAGGAAGTCTAACAGAAATTAAAAAATAAAACGGGAAAAAACCCAAAATTGAAATGATTCTAGAGTCTGAATCAGTCATATAAAACACGCTATACAGTAAAAAAACCAAAAACAAATTCATCGGAAGACTCTGGTTAAGAGTAGAAGATAAAACCATCCTCAAAGCCACACCACAATATTCCATAATGAGCTGTAACTATGCAACCAGTGAAGATGGAAAAAAGCTTGAAAGAAAGAAAGGTTTAACCCTTTGGGGGTTTAAGCTCTCCCATTGGTTTTAGGTCAAAATACCATAACTCCAGCAACAGGTTGGCTTTAGAGGGTTAAGATTCATAGGAAAAATAATTTGCATGCATTATAAGAGCTAGAACATGTATATCATGCACAGGAAAGAACTTGCACATATACTTTATCTATTTAAATAATAAGCTGATATTTGATTTTGGATATACTTTATACAGAAGTCCGTGTACAAATGTGTTTGTGTAGATAGAATCTGCTGGCCTCATGTAAACAGTACTAAGGCATCTTTTCTTCTCTCTTTCTTGAATGTTAAAGATATGAGATCACAGGTCATCCTTCTTATACACCCACCTTCATCTTTTCGTCTACTGAAACATCTTTTTCAGTATTTAGCTGTTCAACGATCCCAGAGATGCAGAGGGGCCCAGCAAAGCCCAGCAGATCTGCCAAGTAACGGAAGGTGCTGCTGAGCAGGATGGGACGGCCAAACGCTCGATACATGGAGCGCCAGATCGACGGAGAGCGATCGGGGTCCTCGGGTGTCTGTGAGGATGGAAGGAAAAAGCAGAGAAATTAGACCTGTATATTTTCATTTAGAAAAACCACTGGAACTCACTGCAATGAAATTAAATCATTTTATGGCCTCCATCTGCTCACCCTCTGATCCTCATAGGCGTCTTTAAGCCGCAGGTAGTTGGTGAGGGCTCTCATGGCGATGGGCAGCTTGCCGATCTTCTTCAGCTCTATAGGCCTCTTATGGGCTCCGATGATGAGAGGATTCATCCACCAATATGTCGCCTAAAAAACGAGCCAAGAATTTTCCGTGCTGTGCTGCCAGGTAGTGTTCCAGTAAAATTTGCCACATTCATTATTGATTAAGAGGCATAAAAACAAGTTCTTTCTTTGGATCTTTTGGTTTTTAGTACTTGTGGCCTAAATATTATTTTAAATACATACTTTGAAATTTGCATTTTAATCTTTTTGTGTTAATAACAGTTCTGAAAATCTACCTTGGACAGCAGGTTGACAAAGGGCTGCAGAAAGCGAACCCCCAAATCCTGTAAATCTTCTGGTGGTTTCACTTTCTGAGGGTTGGCAAAGAATACATATTTCTAGAAGGAGACACAAAGACAAAATTAATCTAAGCAGGAAAAAACAAGAAAAACAAAACTATTTGGGGATGCCAGGATGACTGCAGTCTATAAGAAACAAAACTCCTTGGATTAAACTGACGTAGCGTGAAATGTGTTTCCTCACCCTCACTCTGATGACGTTGATCTCCACGGCCATCAGAAGTCCATACAGGATCACTAACAGTGCAGTGATGTAGAACCTCAGATACTGTGGTCCAACATCAAACTCGGCAAACTTCCACAACTTTATGGACTTCGTGATGAACGCCAGCACCCAGTAGATGAAAAGGACTGTGAGAAAGGAGACGACAAGCAGCATGACATTCACAGATGTCGCATCGCTCCTATCATACTTGTGCTCTGGAAGATCATACAGTACCCTAAAAAGCCAAATTTTTCTTTGTATTTTGGCCTCTTGTCCACACACAAACAACTTTAGGTCACTGAAAACTGACCTTTTCGAACTCCTCCCAGGGAGCAGATATTAAAAGTCTATTTTGAGTGTTAACTAGGCAGAAAATAAGACTTGGAAACCGTGAAAACAACTACGATTCATTCCTGTTTGGGCCTTGTCAGTCAGTACGTGCCTCTGCTTTCTGTTTACACCAGCATGCAGATTCCCAGTTTAAGTGTATGGTCAATTCATATGCATTTTCAAACGTGCAATATAATTTGTATGTCACACTCGCTCTGGTCTGTTTGCTGCTTTGTTTTTCCACTCTCTCCAAGTCTAAGTGAAGTCCTGGATTCCCACCCTGTGGCCGTCACACCATCCGACTACTCTTTTTGATGGCGCAAAACAGACCAATGGCCCCTTTCCAAGTATCTTCCCCAGACCTACCACATACACTCTGATCAAAACCCTCTAAACAGTTCTGTGGACCACCTCTCTGTGGCGTAACTTGAACTGTCCCCAAGAAACCCTGTGACTGATATCTGACTTCCTTATTGGCTTGTTACTGCCCAATAAACCTTTTGAACATTAACTTGTCAGCAGTAGGTGCTGCTTAAGAGTCCACTTCATTGCCAATGTGGCATATGACACTGTATGTAGATTATACATGAACCTAAGCTGAAACATTCATCTGGATGGAGATAATGTTACTTAATGTTAGTGTTGATGGAGCTTTCACAAGCTTTCAAGATACAATATATACCACCTAGCAAACAGAGATAATTATCCCAGGAAAAGCTGAGAAAGTGGATGAACTCTAGTAAGGCACATCTATGTTCTTAGGATTAGAAAATTTCTCATTAAATATCTGTAAACCATCCAAATGCTAACCTGCCATTGTTCTTGAAACATCCTTGCATCTAATAAGCATCTGTTTTTTGACACTACTCACTAGACACTACTCACCCAACCTACTGCCCTTTCTGCTTTTTATTAATATTCCCTCTGCGAGGTCTGGACTGTGGCCAACTTAGTTTTCTATTTAAGTTCCAATTCAGATCGTGTTTGGCTCCTTCCTTTAGAGGGTTGCCACTGCAGATCAAATCATCTGCCTCCATCTCACCCTATTCCCAGCATCCTCCTCCCTCACATAAAGCCTCTGCATGTCCCCGTTCACTACATCCATGAGCCTATCTGTGGTCTTCCTCTATTCCTCCTGCCTATCTTCAACATCCTTTGTCCAACACATCCACTCTCCTCCTCTGCACATGTTAAAACCATCTTAGCCTTGCTGATATTTTTTCTGAGACTGAATGCATTTTGTTTTATAATTATAATTATTTGTTAAAATTCCAAAGTGAAGTTTGATCATTTGAGACCAAGTTAATTGGTTTATAGTTTTGTTTTTTCTGTCTTAATTAAGGAAGGGGTGCTAATCTTAATTATCCTCTTTTATTTCGACTGAGCAGAATTCCTTGGCTGTTTATTTGGTCAAATAAACAAATTGGGGTCAAATTAAGTGCCCCTCACTGTCTTACCAAGCAGCAGTTTGGGAAAGTTGGATGTCTCTATGTTGTGGTAGTAAACGACTGATGTTGTGGCTGCTACAAAACCCATGAATGCTGGCATGAAGAGATGGAGGTGGTTGGTACCCATCACCCTACAGCAAGAGGCAAACACAAAATATATCATAATTAACATGCAAACCATTTATTCAACTAAAGACAATAAAAAACAAAAAGAGCATTTTTTTTGCTTGTGTTTGATAAAAAAAATTTAAAAAAAAACATTTCTGGGGTCTCACTTGTTGCAGACGATGCCTTCTGCAAACTCACACACGTGGACAAATAGCAGCAAGAAGGTGAGGATCCACCTCATGTTGTGCCCAGGGAAATGAAGCCATGTGTTATGATGGATCTGCACTTTAGAGCTCTGACTGCCCCAACCTGATGAACAGAAACACAAGACAGTGAATCCGAGCTTGTGATGTTGTCAGAGGCGACCAGTGTATGGAGAAAAGTGTAACAGAAGCTAAAAAAATAGATGGTGGATCCAAAAAGTGTGTTTATAAATGTGACTTCAAAGCACAACTGATTTGCAGCAATTCACTTACACTCTCCAAATAATTCTGCTGGTTTATATTTATGTCATAACCGAGTGAAAATCATTGTTCAGGGATGAAGAAAATAACTGTAAACATGTGAATCATCACATGTAATCTTTCATCTACCACTGGCTTAAGGCAAAATTCACTGACATCACTTACAACCTTGATCTTTTAAAATCTCTGCATTTGTGTGTATGATCAAAACAACTCCAAACCACACTTTTAAATGCGTCAGGAACCTTTTGGGAAGATCTGTCAACTTAAGAAGACCACAAAATTCATCTCATATTTATTTCATGTTATGTTACAAATGTAAAACAAAAAATGTAAAAGAGAGGTCCTGAAAGCATGTGCAATCTAAAAAGAGCCCAACTATGAAAAGTCACAGAAGTAATGCATAATATTAGTTTTAAATGGAAAACCATGCAAAATACCGAATGCTTTGATAAATTATGACCAGTTTTAACCTTCAAATCTTTACATATTAATATATTCTGTATTAAATATATTTTTAAAAAAGACAAAGAAAAACTATCACTAGTATATTAATATACTTTACTGGGTACACCTGTTCGCCTGCTTGTTGACGCAAATTGGAACAATCAAATGACTACAAATCAAAACAAATTAAGGCACCTTAGATATGGTCAAGACAATCTGCTGAAGTTCAAACTGAGTATCAGAATGGGGAAGAAAGGTGATTTAACTGACTTTTCATGTTGTTATCAGACGGGCTGGCCTTAGTGTTTCAGAAACTGCTGATCTGCTGGTATTTTCCCACATAATCATCTCTAGGGTTTACAGAATGGCCCAAAGAAGAGAACTTATCCAGTGAGCAGCGGTGAAAATGCCTTGTTGATGCCAAAAGTGAGAGGAGACTGATAAGACTGCTTCAAACTGATAGGAAGGCAACAGTAAGTCAAATAACCACTCACTAAACCTTGAAGCAGCAGAAGACCACACCAGGTGCCAATCCTGTCAGCTAAGATCAGCAAATTTAGGTGCCAATTCACACAGGCTCACAAAAACTTGACAGTAGTAGATTGGAACAGCCTTGTCTGGTCTGATGAAATTTGAGAGACAGAGTAGCTCAGGAGGTAGAGCAGGCCATCTACTAATTTGACCCATGGCTGCTCCAATTTGCATGCCTAAGGGAAGGTACTAAACCCCAAGTTTCCCTCCGATGTGTTCATGTGAGTATGAATGTGGCTGAATGTTAGGTAGAAATGCATTATATAAGAATCTGTCTTTTCACCATGACGAGTCCAAAGTTCTGCTCCAACATTCAGATGGTAGGGTCAGAATTTGGCACATCCAGCTTCTGAAGGCTGCTTCCATCTGGACAACATGCCATGTCATAAAACTCAGATCATTTCAAACTGGTTCCTTGAACATTACAATGAGTTGACTGTACTTAAATGGTCTCCATAATCTCAATCCCATACAGCACCTTTGGGATGTGGTGGAATGGGAGATTCACATCATGAATGTGCAGCCAAAAAATCTGCAGCAGCTGTTATACCGTCATTTCAACATGAGCCAGTATCTCTGAGTAATGTTTCTAGCATCTTGTTGAATTAAGGCCATGAAGAATTAAAGCAGTTCTGAAGGCAAAAAAAAAGGGTTTCAATCCAGTACAAGCAAGATGTACCTAATAGAGTGTCAGGTGAGTGTGTACTAAGGTACCAAGTACCTTAGTATCGAGACATATTCAATCAATGATACAGCTGTTAAATGAGGCAGCAACTAAAGTCCAACCTGCTAATTATATTCTTACTAAATTCATTCATTAGGCAATCTTGTACCATCAAATATTTACTATTTCTGCTTGAAAATAAATTTGAGTAATTATGTAATTATCAAATTGTTTGCATATGGACTTTTTGCAAGTCCGCCTTTTTTTCTACAGCATTTTTTCTACATGTAATTAAAATCTTACTGCTTTAGTAATAGAGTTTCATTTATTCCACCAGTATCTATTATTAGATTTGATTCTGCTCTTAACTCAATGGACTGAAGCCATTTTGGAGCCTTAGGGCACAGAGACCATGAAAAACTACAACTAGGAAGCATCAATTAGTGAGTCCTTAAGGAGAGAGCTGAGGGCTTATGGTCAGAACCATTCCCATAAACTACTGACTACACCGAGACACACAAACACAAACAACACAGATAACCAGCCAAGCATTCAGTAAGTTATTCCCTGCAATGACTCTAAACCTTAATAAACACATATTTCATTCTTGTTTATCAGTTTGATCTTTCCCTCGTCATTCTTCAGCCTCTTCCTTCTTCCTTCTTATCTCTTTTCTTTGATTTTTCTGGGCTTTTTCTTTTTGCCATTACTCATATTTTGTTTTCTTCTTGTTGTCTAACAAGGGAGAAAAACAAATGAAGAGTAAATGGATGTGTAGGAACTTTAATATTAATATGTGCAAACCTAACCCACACAATATTCTCTATTCGTAATTTGCCAGTATTCAGTTTGACTGCTCTTTTGTTTCCTGTGTGTTTTACTTGTTCCAGCAGCAACAGCCCAGATCCCACTGCATCACTGAACCATGGATCTAATCCCATCTTTACTACTCCTCAAAGCAGCTTAATGATGACACTCATGTCAAGATACTGCCTTTAAGGGTATGTTGTGTGTGCTCCAAGTTTTTGTCATGTTGTGGGGACCTAACTCTTTTTTCTTTTTACAAATGGAGAGGTGTCTTTTTAACATAAATCATATCAACAATCATCACATTTAGAAATAAAAACATATTTTTTAATGTAAACAAATGTCCTCTAAAATTACAGGCACACAAGTGTGTGTGTGTGTGTGTGTGTGTGTGTGTGTGTGTGTGTGTGTGTGTGTGTGTGTGTGTGTGTGTGTGTGTGTGTGTCTG
>VVHJ01039440.1:0-13517 GCA_015107715.1 Tylochromis polylepis | reverse complement strand
AGGTCCTCGACAGTGCTGAAGGAGTTGTTTGAAGCCACCCTCAAGCGTCCCTTTCCCGTCTACAGACAGAAGACCTGGTTGCCGACCAGCTCCCGCTGCTTCTGCTGCTTCGGCGCCGCCTCCGTTGATGCCAGAGCCGCATCTGCTCCTCTGAAGCTCCTCAATGCCGCCGCGCCCCGCGCCGCCTATCTCCGCTCCTACTGCGTGAAAACCGAAGCTGAGGAGGTGGAGGAGCAGCTGAAGAAGGATGGGGCCGGCGGCGAAGCGGCCAGCGACAAGTAGGTTTAAGTAAAATCCTTCTAGAAGATCTCCGGGGCTGGCCGCTGCCATGACGTGACGTCGCAGCCGGCGCGAGCGGATGCTGCGACAGCTAACCGCCGCGAACACTGTTTAATGACCGCATTAAACGTCGCTTTATTTAAAATCTAAATGTTTACTTATTTACAGTGTGGTTTTTACAGGTTCAAACCCCTCAATTAAGACATTTTAAATAAAATGTAAATAAATAAAATTAAGCTAGCTTGTAGCCTATGTGTGGCATCAGCGGCTCTCGGGCCATGTGCGACGTGTTCGCTCCGCCGGTTTCGTGAAAGGTGGCGATAAAAGTGTTCACGTGTTCAAATACTCCACATCAGGGCATCTCCGGGTTACCGGGGCTTTTAGTTAGCCACACCCACATCTAGGTGTTGTCTTGTTGGCTGTCTGCCCCCGAGGAGATAACACTCAGAGTGGGGCAACAGTTGTGAAAGTGAAACAGCAGCAGGCCGTGAAGCAGAGGGTGAAAAGGTCCACACCGAGGCTTCAGGAGACCGGGTTCAGCTTCTCACTGAGCTACGATCATCCACATACACGTGTTTTCATTTTAGCTTCGCTCGCTGTGGCAACTGGTGCTGCTCTGCTGGGGAGGAAGCAGAGCAGCTTCTAGTGGTTTCTACTGTGACCTTCACTAAGGAGGCTGCAGGTCACATCTGGAGGGTTGCTGCTGCTGCTCCACAGGTTACTGCCAGGAGTGGGCACGTTAATGTTGTTTATTAATTATTTTATTTATGTTGAACTTAACAGACTCAATCAGCTCAACTTCATGTTTCAAGAACAAATCAGGAACTTTTTTTTTTAAAATATATGTATGAAACCAGTGCAGCACAGACCTGGAGGACTGAATGAAGGACACATTAGGCTGTTTATATTTATCCAACTCCAGTTAATGACACATTACACAAATCTATTTCAGTTCATGGGCCTCATACAGCCCAGTTTTAGTGTACTATACCAGTAAAAATAAAAAACAGTAACATTTACAAATTAGATCTGCATTATGATTTAAAGATCGCCGTGACTCTAAAAGGGCACAAAGCCTTCACCTCTGAGTATTGTAGGAATGAAGATAAGGTCATTTTACTCCTTTAAAGATGAGAAATACTGTAAAGTTTCAACATATTTCACCTCAAACAAAGTACAAAAGAACACATTACCATGTGTTTGACCTTAGACAATACCAATACCACAATTTCCAAACTGATGAGAAATGCAGGAAATTGGTGTCTTTAGTAGAAATTCACAAGTTAGGTAGCAGCCCTGCAGTTGTCATCAGATAAAAAAAAATGAAATCCTAATGATTGAGTCTTTTTCTTTTTTTTGGGGGGGGGGGCTAAATCCACATCTGTGACAGCCTCCAGCTGCCTGCCTGCAGACACGTCGTTCCATTTGCAGCGAGCCGGAAAAAATTCATGAGATATTTCCTGACCTCGAACTGAAGACTCACATGGACAGGGCGGCGTCACCGCTAATGCACATTTTGCACTCCCAAGACACTCTTCACATAATCCCTCAGGGTCAGCAGGTTTCCTGTCTGAAATAATGAAGCTTAATGAAAGCGACACAACATGCAGTTATTGCTCCGGTTTGTAGTCTTTGTTTCTCTGTGCTTTAGGTGAGAGCAGATGTTAGATACAGGTTCCCTGAGGGGTTTCCTGCAGTAGCTGGTCAAACTGAGGCGTCATCACATGAAGAGTGGCTGAAATGTGGATATTTTTAGACTGGATGGCAGTGTATGACAGGCACTATCTCACTATTTTCTATGAAATCAAGTGTGATATGTTTATTAAAACAGGGCGATTAATATAAAAAGCAAAAAATTATAATTATTAGGTAGTGCTGAGCAGTATTCTGGTGGTTTCACAGTATATCACAGTATTACTGCATGACTGAGACACTGCATATGAAATAATCATTAAATACAATCATTAAATATTTGGCACAGATGTGTTCACACCAAAGGTGAAACAGGGTTTCTCCTCCTGTTATTTGCATGAATACAGCAGGGTTGCATACCCACGAATATTGCTAAAGCACTCCCGATTAAGCAGAGCACAGAAAGAAGACTACTCTTCAGGTCTTGTTTCCAGGAAACTCTGAAAATGTTTTGCATGCACTGCTGAGCAGTCATCCAATTGCAGATGGACTGAGCCATCTGCCCGTGAGGATTTTTACAGGCACAAATGCAGACAAACAAGGTGTTCGAGGCAGTATTCAACCCTTACCCATCTACAGGTTAAACACCGTCTGGTGGATTTGCTCATTTAGTTCAGCTCATGTTTGCTGCTGACAGCTGTAAGACTCAGGCACTTAAACCACTGGTCTCTGTGAAACGGGACTTGTTCATTCAGTCATCTGTGGACCAGTGGAGGGATTTGAATAGGGCTTGACTGTGCTGTCAGATTTTCTGCTTCAGTTAGCTTTGAGTAAAGGTTCAGCTTTTATCTGCTTCCTGCTACTTTAAGCTACAAGGTGAACCTGAAGTACTTGGAAAAATGTACGAACAGAGACTTCAGGTGCCTGTAATCCAAACAAACTCCAGAGTCCTGCATGTGCAGCCAGCACTGCAGTTCCTGTGATGTCCACTTGAGACTCTAGCAGTAAATCAGTCTCCACAGACTCCCCATGTTAAAGTGTTTACAACAGAAATAAACACAATTACATCCTGATACAGAAAATGTTTTGCTCTCTGTGGATGGTACTATTTAGTACTGTTTGACAGGTTTCTCTGTGTGAAGGATTTAGCTTTACTGCAGTTGTATACGCACAAATACACACCACAAAATGACAATGGAAATCTGCATGAGACAAAGAGTGAAATATGACACAACCAGAATTATTAAACTCACGATTTAAGATGACTTAAAACATCTAGAAGCAGGTTTAGGTAGAAGTATCTGCCTCCTCCTTTAGTGATTAGTATTATTAGTGATATCATCTCTTAAAGATAAAGCTAATCAGAGAATGTTTCTTATTAGAACGCTGAGAGGCTTGTGCCAGTTATGTTAGCTTGCTTGAAAGCATCCTTACATTCAGTATTTCAGTCTGATATGGTAACCTGACTTTGGGAATTAAGAACAAACTGAACAGGATCGTCAGAGCTGCTGGAAAAATTATTTGTCGACAGCAAACTTCACTGGATAAGCTGTCTCATCAGGCTGTTTTAAGGAAAGCCCGGTCTATTGTTGCTGACCAGGAACACCCTCTTCATTCTGAATTAATGTCCTCAGGACAATAATTCAGGACGCCTCCAGCTAGTAAAAAGGTGTATAAGGGATCATTTATGCCAAAGGCAATGAGAATACTGAATAATTAGATGCTGTGATGTATATTGTTGTATTGAAGTTTTGTATATGTATATTAGGGGTGGGTTTCAACTATCGATTTTCTGATTCAAATCAGTTTTAGCTTGAATAACGTGATATCAATTCATTAAATCCTGAATTTTTAAATATAAATGTATTTTGCCAGAATCTCAGGTTAAAGCTCACAAAACAATTTCAACAACCACCAAACAGCTAAAACAGCAAATGAGAGCAGGTAAACGGATTCCGTTTACCTGCACGGACCCAACGCATCAGAATCTGTGAGCTGTCAGCTTTCTCACCCGACGCCACGGACACGGACACGCTGTCGGGGCTGAAAGCCGACAGCTCACAGATTCTGAAGCTGCAGGTTTTGTCACCCTCCGACCAAAATTCACCGAACCAGCAGCAAAAGAAGGTCCAAACTACGCCTCACATTTGATAAATATCGTCATTAATTCCCTCTTACCTTTGCCGTTTTGCTTCCGCCACGATAAAATCACACTTCCTGCACAGCTCTCTCTCTCTCTCTCTCTCTCTCTCTCTCAGTGTACTTCAAGAACAGTTTCCCATCTCAAATCTCTGTTTTCTGCATTAGTCGCTTATTACGCACCAGTCTACCGTTGTGTACAGCGCTGTCAGCAGCTGTTTTTTGGGGGGGGTTTTCCCAAAAATGACCTCCAACAAGAAAACCTCATTTCTGCTGTTCAATACTAAAGAAATTTAAACTTTTACAAATGATGCCAAATTACAAAAGGCTTAGCTGTGTCTTTAATAAAACCTCTGTGACTTTGCTCTGCTTCACTTCAGCAGCATCAGGTAATGTTCATATGTTGATTCATGGTTTTCTTTCATTTTTGTTCTACTGCAGAATATTTTTAAGGCGGTTATCTGCTATAAAAAGTCAGGCCAGGAACATCTCCTTCATGTTTTTCTGTGTTTTATCCTCAGTTACTTTGACACAAAGTGATGCTTACACCTCTGCTGAAGTCTCACAAGTGTCAGTACTGATAAATGATCAGAATTATAATATTTCTGACTGTCTGAGGCAAAATTCGGGACCTTGTGAATCGGAATCGAATCGATTATAGAAATCAGTGACGATACCCAGCCCTAATGTATATGTGTGAATGTGGGTTGATATGAAGTGATTTGATTGAGTTATGACTTGGTGATCCATTGATGTGGATAATAAAGTTATTCTGCTCTAAAGACTCAGGTAAATTTGCAGTTGATAGATCAAAATATAATCACTTCTGCCTCTAAAAAGCAAAATGGTGGCAGCTAGAACACTAATGTTGAAACTTCAGAAACCAATGACCGGCGTAACAGTGGCTATGATATGTGCTGTTATGCAGTCTGTGGTCACATCCTGTTTAAGCCTCTTCTGTGATGGATGTTCTGGTAGATGACTTGAGAATCCCAAGTGGAGACGCTTTGATAAATGAATGAATTCAAAAACTATATGGGCCTCATCATGACTAATGAACCCATCCTGATGTGTGGAGTTTAATTACATTACGTGTTTTCTGCCGGCTCTCCACAAAATGCCACCATGTGGCTGCTGCAAGTTTCAGAGCAGAAAGAGCTCAGTGCAAATGCCTCCTCCACAGAATTTGAGTGATTTCTCAACAGCGAGAAACACATCAGAGGGCAGGTTGGCCTTAAGAGTGTCTCAGATTAGCACGTCAGGGTGGAGACTTTATCTTAGATGCATATCGCACACAAGCACACCTGTAGGCAAGTTTCCTTTTGACTGTGTGCTGCTCTTTATTGTTGCTGCGCGTACAGAGGCAGATGTCGGGTCAATAAATCTCTCTTGAATCATGCATGCCCGACTGACGGCATTTCAGTCGATCTGGGTGTGTTTGCACACGTTTGGCTGCCGTTACCTCGGCTGAATGTGGAGTGTTTACTCTGTGGGGAGCAGGAGGAGACGAGAGGAAGGCAGGGAGGAGCGCAGGGAGAATCCTGGGATTTTAAATGGTGATGTGGCTATTGGCAGAGCTAAATCTAGTTTGGCGGCTCATTTCTTTCTTTCCACGTTTGAATTTGTTGGTGTCTTGAAAAAAATCCAGATGTTTGAATGCTTCTCTGTGCCGAGCTGACTTTTCTCCTCTGCTGCGGTGTCACCCCGGCGTGTGAACGAGCCACAGTGTTGGTTTTATTAATCCAAGAGCCTCCGAGGGCTGGACGGGACCAAAGACGGGAGAATTCCTGGAATTTAGGTCTGATCCAGACACAACCACCAAACCTGTGTGCAGCAGTCACATAGTTTGGGGGTTTATGTAATTATAGACAGTTCTATTGGAAATTTATTTAAGTGGGGACAGTGCGTACTGTTTAATACACACACTCAGTTCCACGATTAAGGAAAGAGTATAAATGTGCACGGACTTAACCATTACACCAGAATATGGCAGCATCTATACGCAAGGACACACTCACCAGACAGTTTATTAGATGCACCTTGTTAAAACTGGATTTGCCTGCTTTTGCCCTCGTCGCTGCTATAATTCGTCACAGCACAGATTCAACAAGTTGCTGGAAACACTGCTCAGGGATTTTCATCCATTTTGAAATATTAACATCACACAGTTGCTGCAGATTCATGATGTGGGTCTGCCATTCCATCACACCCCAAATATGCTCTACTGGATTGAGCTCTTGTGACTGTGGAAGCCATTTGAGTGCACTGTCATGCTCAAGATGACATAGCGTGCAGGTCAGGACATGGGTACACTGTGGTCTTCCGCTGCTGTAGCCATCTACTTGAAGGCTTTCATAGACGGTCGTCTGCACACCTTGGTTGCTGCGAAGCAGTGTGGCTATTTTGACCTCAGTCCTGCTGTCTGAAAGCACCTGTAGTCTTCCTCTAAAACCCACTGAAGTTGTGATGTTAACCCTTTAATGCCCAAGTATCGAATAGGCTGCAGGGACCTATTTTGTAATTACAAAATAATTCACATTCTTTCTGGCTCCATTGCAGAGTTATGGTGATGTGAAGCGCGCATGGTAAAATCTAGGTTGAGCAAATTTTTCTGTCTGTGTTCAGACAGCAGTATCTCATCAATGCTTTGTTCTACTGTGATGTACCAAATATTCCCGTAAAGCTCGTCTTCTCTTCCTTCCAAAACAAACAGTAATATAATTTATAGTACATCTGTCATCTCATCTCCCTCTGCATCATCATCACTGTTGTTTCATTTACACCTGTAAAACATAATAATGGTCATCAGTAAGCACTGCTAACAGGATAGACTCAGTGATGTGGCGTTTTATAAAGAGTAAAGCCCTTTTTCAGATTTACTGTATAAACAAACACACACACCTTTTGTCGCTAACGCTTGGCCTGCTTATTTCTATTAGATCCCTCACTAATGTGTTAATGGCTGTATCAACAGCCAAAGATAAGCTCTGTGTTTACACTGGCTTTGAAAGTGAGAATAGGGGGTAGTGTGGCTTGTGTTAAAGTGCGATTCTGCTGTGTGTCAACAACCCTGAGAGGCTGTAGTTACTTTATATCAGAGCTCATGTGTAAAGTGCTTTTAGGTGAAGATACTGCTTTGGGGACTTTATCATTGCCTCCTTTCTGTCTTTTCTTTCTATCCAAGAAGAAGAAACTCAGGGATTCTCCCGAGTTTGGAAGATTTGCTTTTCTACACAGTGGCCGAAGGTCAAGAGACAATTCCTGCTCACAAATTTCTCACAGTAAGTCCTTCAGATTCAGCTCACATGCATTCAGAGTTATTATAGTGCACTACAACTGGGTGTTAAGAGACATGTTAGTTAACTGAAATAAATGAACAAAAACATAAAAACTAGAAACCTGCTGCTTGGCTGTAAACTGACAGTTTTCACATCTAGTATTCATGTGACTACTTCATCCAAACAGTTTTGACTTCTGTGTTAAAAATGTGAAAACATCCACCAAAAACATTCAAATTCCTTTTTTGCTTAATTATTTTTAGGCACTGAAAGCCACGGGGCTTCGTTCTGGAGATCCCCGACTGAAGGAGTGCATGGAAACACTGAAGGAAACTCTAAAGAAGACTTCAGATGGCGTTACACTGGACAGGCACCTTTTCAAGAAGTGAGGCTGCTTGTTGTGTCTTGCTGTGGTGTTATTTATTTATTTTTTTTATCTCTGCTGTCCACTTTTTTCTTAATTTTTCCCTAGAAGCTGCTCTGACGCCAGCCATTCAGCACATGTTGATGGTCATGTATTATTAATAAGCAAATTGAAGCGTTTGAATTTGCTTATTACATGAGTACAAAAATATATTCATCAAGTGTGAAACAGGTAGACGATTGTGCAGAATTAGCCCAGCTTTTCATTCACGAGGGCTGCTCGATCAGTCATTTAACGCTATCAGTTGCTCGCTTTAAAACATTAATTTTTCTTCTTTTTTTTAAACAGTGGATTTCCTTGAAATTAAAAAACTTCACAATAATTTGCTGCAATGAGCGTAGCTCTGCAAGCCTTTCTTTCATCGTAGCGTGAGCGAAGATTACGTCGTTTCAAGGAGGGGCGAAAGCACACCGCTGTAAATTAGATGGTGCCCTTGATTTGTAACCCCAAAGTGAACAGAATGTGAAATGATGACTGTTTTCTTTGGTCTTCCTAATTGTCAGCAGGAAACTACTGAACATTTTTTTCATGCGTGCAGGCAGCAGTAGTAAAACAAGGGCGTTTATCATTCTCATTCTTGAGTGAGCTACTGTCACCGGTGACATATTACCTAATTCAAAGTGTGAATCTATTGAAACAAGGCACCAAGAGCAGCAATAGTAGTGACACAGCACAAGTAAAATGTGAGCACAAAAGTAGCACAGGCAGTGTTTTCCCTGGAAATTTTAAGTAAAAGAATAAAAAAATAACTGCTTAACAATAACTAAAATAACTTAACCCTGTAACTCACCAGGAGCTGCACAACACTGTCACATAATGAAAGTGAAAATATTTTCTACCCGGGAGGGTTTATCTTGGGTTGAGCTTTTTAAAACTACAGTCAGTATTTTTTTTTCAGTTCTTTTATAGGTAAAAAAAAGATTTGTACTCATAAATATACACAGATGTGTATTAATGTGTAAATTATGTCTTCCAACAAATTGATGTGTTTTCATGAACTTATATTTAATACATTAAATATATAGGAGCGGGTTTGTGGTTTGTGGAAGCCGCCACGTTCCTCCACCATATTTAAATACAGTGGCTGGGAAGTACATCGCCCTTCCGACAAATCGCGTTTTACATACGTGGCTAGAAACTGGCGTCAAAGGTGGAGGAGAAGAGAGGTCGTAGACGTTCATGTGCCTGTATGTGTGAGTCTTAAATTCCTGCCTGCACCTTCAGACTCAAGATATGAAGCACAAACGAAAGCGATAACACCACCGGCATCTTAATAAAATGTTGTCCTCTTCCTCTTCCTCCTCACCTCGAACTCATCTCCTGAAGTCAAGACTCTAAACACACAAAAACATGCAATGTATGGAACAGTTTGTAAGATTTGGAGGTTTGACTCAAGCATAATTGTCAGTTAAACTGATCCATCCCAGCTTAACTTTGGTTACCTCCTTCGTGGTTTTACAGTGTGTGAAATCTCTCATTCATCAGTGTGTGCGCTCATGTTGGATCAGGCTCCTTCAAGGACAAAACGAGCTGCTGATCAAACTGTTGTGATGAAGCTTCTTCATCAAACACGTCACAAAAGTTTGTCAGACTTCAGAGTTGCAAACTTTACCTCCAGTTGCATGCAGTCCCGATGTTTTAGCATGCTTTCTGTGATTTATTCATCAGGTGTGTCCAGAGCAACATTGTCCTGCTCACTCAGGCCTTCCGCAAGAAGTTCGTCATCCCAGACTTCCAGTCCTTCACCTCCCATATTGATGAGCTGTATGAGAATGCCAAAAATCTCACTGGAGGGCAGGTGTGTCCTTAGATCCATGACTTTTTCTTTCTCTCTGCATCATGGTTATAATTTAGCCATTACCATCAGTCTCTTCTCAGGTGCAGTCGAAAGTTTGGATCAGTCGAGCCTCGGAGGGGAAAAAAACGCCCTCGGACGAGTTAAAGGGATCTTTGAGGCCGCTGTGAGCTAGCTGTCACTTTCACAGAAGAGTGCAGGATTTTCACTGGCAGCACATTTCTGTTTGAGTCATCTGTTTGGCACTCGCTCTGAAAACGTTCAGGCATTCAAAACAAAGTCAGCAAAGTCGTAAAAAGGACAATTATCGGCTAATATTCCTAAATTAAATGGAAAACTAACAATCTAAGAAAGGGCCGTTCACTCCAGCAGGAAGGGTTGTAGGAGGGGGGATGTTTGACCTGTCAAACTAAAAAAAAAAAAACAAACAAACAGCTGAGGTGAATTTAGTGGCTGTGTTTAGTTGGTTTGTAAACACCCATCTATCAGAAATACAGGCTCAGACTTGTTTGGCATTCATAATGAAAAGGTTTATAATATCAACCCTGGTTATAGTGGTAGATAAGGCAGCTTTTAGTGGTCTGTATTTATAAGGTGTCACATCAGGTAAATGACCCGATTAATGTCTTTGAGTTCATCACACCATTTTTGAACAGTAATTTATTTGTTTCCTTTGAACAAAGAGGGACTAATCGCTAACAAAATAAAGACTTAAATAAAATATCATCCTAAATTTAAACATCAGTATCGATTCAGAATTTCCCAGTCGGTGCTTCCCTGACTGTGTTTCCCTGTTTGTAAAAGTCTTCTCTGTAGAAAAATGCCCGCTTCCAAGCTGAACCGGTCCTCCGCTAGAGAGGATGAAGACTTTCTTTTTATTTGATAAGAAGCTGTTCTGATGTTTCCAGCTCATGTTTTTATTCCTGGACTCTTCTAGAGTAGCTCTGCATGATTATCAGTTCAAAACAATCCTTATTTATCTTATATCGGGCTTCTGTGCGAATCTGAAACAGTTAAGCCAAGAGTAGAAAGGACTATCTGAAACGGACTTTTTAGAGCTTTTAACTCACAGAAACTACATGTGTTTGCTGTGTTTAATATGAAACTGTTTTTAAAAAGCGCCTTGTTATCCTGAATAATAAGAGCGCAGGAAGTGGGCCGCTGTCATCATGGTAGCTGAAAATAAACTACCATGTTGTCCTTTAACTTATTTCGAATGACCGAGGGTGGATTCTTCCTTTCTGAGATATGGGTTTGACCTCTTTTCAGTGTTGTTATTGTGTACTATCAGCTGTGTGTGTGCTGAAGCCTGAGCCTCGGCGGACGTCAGCAGTGTAAGGTGACCTGCCTCCTCTCTCACCTGCCTGCCCTCTCTTTCAGGTTGCAGACTACATTCCTCAGCTGGCCAAGTTCAGCCCTGACCTGTGGGCGGTCTCTCTGTGCACGGTGGACGGGCAGAGGTGAGACGTCGGGAGCGCATTGATATTTAATGTTTGCTTGATGGTTCTAGCACACTGTTGCTGTGTGAAATTGCCATGTTCAGCTATATGCTGGTTAAATAATAACACAATAATGTTCCAGGAGTGAAGTGAGGAATGCTAACAGAACAGTTTTTATGCATTTTGACTGGAAAACATTTAACTCATTTATTAGTTTTTTCCTTTATTAAAACCTCAGTGAACCTGGTTAATGATCCTGAGACGGTGCTGTGCTTTACTCTCCCACCTTCATCTTATCTTAAGATTTTTTAAGACCTAAAGAAAGAAGAAGAAAAAGAAGTTTCCACAGCAGATCGGTAAATCCTAATGGCTGTTTTTTGATTGGATTTACCTTTGCTGTACGTGGTGACTGAATGAATGAGGTCAAGGATGCAAACAGCAGAAATCCTAACATCGATACTGGAGTCATACTGGGAGAGAACTAGTTGTTAGAGTTGGTGGCACAACCCAAAGAATTGTGATGGTGTTACCTTTGACGTAGTAGCTTTGCAGACGGGGACCAGGCCTGTAAGATGGAGTCAGACTGTTATCAGGTTGCGATTAGACAAAGTCAAGTTGGCGTTTCATGCAAACTGTTTGTAATAAAACGGCAATTAACCTTAAATCGATGAAAATCGCAAATGTGTTGCTGTCTGCGTAATCAGAAGTCATAAATTCACATTATTTATTCACATTTAGATTCCAGCCAGAACCTCAGAGATCTGAAACAGAATTTCTTCCACAAATAGCGACGTAGCTGCTGCAGGACAGCGATTTCACTGCAGAATGACACAGAACGCTCTTACACAGGAACGTAACCAGAATACAAGCAGCTGAGTCGAGTCCGTGCTCATCGGCACAGACTGATTCAGATTAATTGCATCTTGTTGGTAATCTGCATTTATAAATTAAACAGCAGTTATTTGTTAGTCTTCACCAATCTGTCAAAGAATGGTTGCTAGGAGACAAGTTGCCTCCCTCCAGGCGACCTGTGCAATCACCTTTATGCTCAGACAACCCAGAGGTTGACTCTGTTGGACAATTAATCTCCAATTGGCACAACTCCCTGCAGCAGGTCATTGACAGCAGAAATAAATCATTACAGTCACCGGGCAACCACTGAAAAAAAAATTAAGGCGTTATATTACATTATAATTATATTACCTTTTTTAGTGCAGTAATCTTTGTGAAGGTCAGTGTTTATATTTCAGAGAAGCATTAGTTTAACCAGTTTACTTTTTTAAATTATGGTAGGGCAGTCCTGGTTCAAGCTGGTTAAAGCCGTTGATTTTATCCCACTTGTGTTTCCCAGAAAAGACAAAACCTGTGCAAAGAAATAACCAATTCTCAGTAACTATGTGAGGAGGCGTTTCGATCAGCTTGTTCTCTGATTAGTGGTTGTAAATTTTCATAAAAGTTTGTTTGTGGGATGGAAGACAATCGTAAAGATAACGGTTTTGTTTTTACACACTGTTACTTCAGTTTATGGTGACTTTCCTACAAATTGTGAAACACTCACTGTTTTCACGCGTCTGTTCTGGCTTCTTCTTGTCTCTAATCGTTGAACCGGCAGCCCACGGCCTGCTCTGATAACATCCTATCTTCATGTTTCTGTTGCAGACATACGGTTGGAGACACTAAGCTCCCCTTCTGTCTGCAGTCTTGTGTGAAGCCTCTGAAGTATGCCGTCGCTGTTCACGACCACGGCACGGAGTACGTGCACAGTTTCATCGGGAAGGAGCCCAGCGGCCTCCGCTTCAACAAGCTCTTCCTGAATGAAGATGGTGAGTTTTCTTGAACTTTTTATTAAATGTCATGCTAAGAGTAAAGTGATGAAGAGCTACTGCTGGGTACAGGAAGTTGGTGCTTCATTTATATTTAGATGAAGTTTGTTAACAGGTCTGTGTTAGCTGTATTTTTACATGTTAAATAATGCCCAAAAAAGTCAACAAAAAGGGACGTGTGGTGCTTCTGTGTGTAGGTGTGTAGAAAACCAGTTCAGTTTATTAAACCTCAGTCACATGGTTATTAAAGACGAAGGTCTGCTTTTATCAGGACATACGCTTGCTTTGTTCTCCTGGACTCTCACTGCGATGCTTGGTGGGGGAGGCTCTCACAGCCTACCCAGATCATTGCTCACCATCGCTGCTCAGCTAGCTGTAGCATCGTGCAGAGCGAGTGTGAGAGCTGTGAGTGAGTCAGATACATTGCAGGAGAACACGTGGTTGGGTTGTTCAAAAATGGGCATCTTGAGAGGAAATGCCAGAATCCCCAGGCTGAGGCTCACACTGCAGACATGTCATAGTCACTTCCTGTGCTCACCCGCCTTCTCCAGGGCGGCCCTACAGGGGGGGTTAGTGTTGTGTAAGCAGATCACATGACCATGAGGAAACGCAGGTGATGTAAGCGCGCAAACTCTTTCAGAGATCTGAGGGAGGAAAGTGCTGGATTTATTTTTCCCTCTGTGCCACGTGGTGAACACAGAAACCCAT
>VVHJ01039435.1:0-16574 GCA_015107715.1 Tylochromis polylepis | reverse complement strand
GAACAAAGGAAGACAGAGGACTTAAGTATGCAGTATCGCACACCACTAGCCGCTAACCGTGCTGGAGCACGGAACAGGACGCGTGACGTCACGTTTTTGCGACGCTCCAAACCAACCTCCTCATAGAGCAGCACGATCGCGTGAAAATGTTTGCCACAAAAGCGAAGACCTGTTTAGCAACAGGCTGTGGACCACCGCGGACCAAACGACTCACAATTACTATCCACAAAGTAACCAGAGCGATGGACTCCATTGTGTTCAGCGAGAGCGCCGCCCATCCTGAAACCGTCGCACCATAATGACGTAAGCGCGCTCCGGCACGAATGCTGAAACCCTAGTGTGAGTGCAGGCCAGAGGGGGAGGGGGGACAATCGTACTCGGGCCCGGTTCACGGCAACCGTGCCTAGCGTGAGTACACCCTTAGTCACGCAACGTCAAAGGTGTGCGCCTTTATTGGCATCACGCCGTGCGCCACGATATTGTTTACATGAGATTAATTTCTACAGTGGCGGATAGAGACAAAATACTGTCGCTGTTAATCTTATCTGCAGTTTTTACACGCTTACATAGACACACGCAGTTACTGTCCCTCCATTTAGAAAGACAGAGGCGTCAGAGTGAACTTCTACATTCAGCACAGACGCTCTCTCAACCCAAGTCCCGACGCCAACGTTGTCGTTGGTTTTGAATAAATAAATTTAAAAAAAATTAAGTTTATGTACGCTGTACGCATTTTGTCCATTCCTAAATTGTGAGTCTACACCAGCCAAAATACTGTTTTTTAGTAATTAACATTTGAAATGATGAAGGCACTTGGAAAGTAACACAAAACTAGAATAATAAGGAGAAACAGGAACTCAGTTGTGTGAATGCCTTACAGTATTCACACAATTAGCCGCCTTTCCAGAAAAACTAACTTTTCAGAAGTACTTAAGGTTTTAACCCTGTTTGCTCTTTCCCTCCCAGGCTTCTAGACTTCTGATTGGCCAACATTTCTACACGGTTAGGATTTGGCATGTTCTTGACAGCGTTTGACTAAGTTTTTGGTGTTTACATGTGGACGGGATTTGTTTTAAAAACGAAAACGGAAAATCTCCGTTTTCAAAAATACCCGTGTACGTGTGGACGTAGCATTAGTATAAAGAATAATAATCATAACATCAATATAAGGGCTCACAGATGTCAGCTGATTCCTGGAGGGAGTTTGCTGCAACTACTGGAATGAGTGTATGAAGAAGTGGAAAACCCGAGAGACAAATATGTTTACCTCTGAAAAAACAAACCAAAAAAACAAATAAACAAAAACCTGACCAAAACAAGAAGGGAAAAACAATCCCAGCGTTTTATTTTTTTCTCTTGGATGGCACCGCATATGAAACCCCGGGAGACGACCACACATTAACACGTAATTACGCACAAGCATAAATGCTGACAACGGCGTTGGACAATTACCTAGGTTACATCATGGGCTCTACAAAGGCTCCCTGCATCAGCTGGATCATGTGTTTTGACTCATGTAGTGGTGCAGTAATTTTTTTCCTGCAGGATTGTAGACTAGGTTTTCATTCAGTACACCTTTTGTGTTACGATGATGAGACCCCAGTTGGTGGCTGCCAGTTTAATCCCTTGCTCATCTTGTCTTTGTGTAAGCAAATGGTTTATTAATGAGATGCAAATTATAAATGCAGTATTTTATTAGTGATGTTTTCACTCTTGATTTTCCATAGCTGGGCTTTGCCTCAATGTAACATCCATCAAAAATAGTCTCCTTGTGTAGTTTGGGTGATGCAAATGTCTCGGTATAGCCTGCAAGAGGCAGCATGCTCTCTACCAGTAACAATTTTTGTACACTGGAACAATATGGCATGTGATTTTAGCTACATACACTTATCATTACATACATACATACACTTATCATGTGCTTGATTGTCATGGTAATTTGGGGCTTTTAATAATTTCTTTGAACTGTTCTTTTTCTAGGGTGGAGTGATTGTACAGCCAGCATGTTTAGTTACTTTGAAATACTTGAGTTGGATTAAAATTTGGATTTTCTCTAATCCACACAGGGTCAAAAGTATATATACAGGCTCAAATATATGCATGCACCCCCACTAATATTTGGTTTAAACTCGCTTAACAAGTTGCACCACGACCAGCTTTTTTGTCGCCATCAGCAAGCTTCTGGCATAATTCAGCCTGTATATTTGACGAGTCTTCTTGGTAGAAGAAGAGTTGAGGTTTAAGCATAGTCCACAAATTTTGGGGCTTCTAGAAGGACATTCCAGAAGCTTAATGCTAGCTTGCTGTTCTGTTGGAACTCCCAACTGTGTCGAAGTTTCAATTGCCTAACTGTTGATTTGAGGTGAAGTTGAGGAATTTGGAGGTAATACTCCTCCTTCATTATTCTGTTATTGCACAATGTACCAGTGGAAGCAAAACAGTCCCAGAGCATGGTGCTACCACCACCATGCTTGACAGCGCAGGCACCGGCACGTCCATGCATGTGCTACATGCTTTTAAATAGCATAGTGTTAAAATCAAGAGGGATGTCTTCTCAAAGTTCATAAGTAGATACAGGAAATCACCACACATCAGGAAGTTACTAGCTTTGAGGTCAGAATCTCCTCAACACCTTTCTATTCTACCCTGACTATAAATCATCTGGGCACATGTCAGTCCCCGTAAGTATTTTTGCACCAGCATCACCAGTGTTCGGTAATAACGCTACCTCCACCATTGTGCTGCTCATCCTGTATGCTACATGTAAGAAAGGGAAACTGCATAAAATATCTTGATTCTCAGTGTTTTTGTGAGCATAATTTTAAGAGGCGCTAAAGAGGCATTACAAATGATAATCTTTAAATGGAAAATCAAAGTGAACCAATATTGTAGAAATGAAATCAGAATTATCCAGGCTCTGGATCGTGTACTACTCCATATTAACCATAGTAAATAACCATATTAAAGTGGTTGCAGATTTAACACTTAAAAAAGAAGTGTTTTAAGTTACAGTTTTTAAATCAGAATAAAGTACAGAATATGACATCACCGCTGCTAATAGTAAGTTGTGTTAGCTAACTAGTGACAGCGTTGTTATGGAAGCATATTTTCACTGAATTGGGCATACATACAATCGCCCCTTCTTATTCTTAAACTCTTCCAAGTTGTTTGTAGCGAGTCAAACTACCACCTGGGTTTCTCATAAGCCTTGTTCCTTTTAAGTGCTGGGATTGTGTTTAGCTGTTCGCTCGTTCAGACAAAAGCGTTGCAGTCTGCTCTGTGATGAAGGTCGAGCTTCTTTAGCTCTGTAGATACAATGTCAGATACCTGCTGGGAGAACAGCCATTTGAGCCACATGCTGATGCCGTTCGTGCGTTTCTCAGAAGGAAGTCTGTCTGGGGGAGGAGGGTGTGATGGGGGAGGATGACGGCAGCCAAAAGCTCCCCTGAAGACATAACTTTGCTGAGACCCTCTAGGCTTTACAGAGGCACTCAAGCAATGTGGATTTCCTCTTTGTCTCATGTTTCCTCACCTCTTCCTGTCTCATCTCAACTCGTTTTCAACATTTTTGATGCTGGCTGCTTGTAAAAATATCAGTTTATTTCTGGAGTCACTGATGCAGTGAATGTCTAAAAACAAAGCCAGGTGACAATAGATAAGATTACTTTGTTTTGGAGAGTTTGGGACTATTTTGGCTGTCAACTTGTTGATTAAATATTAAAATAATCCATAACATCAGAAACAAGACTAAAAACATTAATGAAAAATAATTTAATAGTTTAGTGTCTTTTCATTTAATTGCCTAAAAGTTTTGCACTCATTTCTCTCTAATGTGTCGATGTCTGGTTGATAAAGCATAAAGTTCTGGATTACTTAGTTTTGCTGCAATAGGTGTAGGCTGCTGAGTGTTTCTCATGATGCACTGAGTGCTTCTTCTTCAATCACCTTTTTCACTAACTGTTTATGCACCTCTCTGCATTTAGTTCTTATCTTATCTGTCTCTCCTCCACAGCATGTCTTTATCCTGTCTTCTTTCTCTCACCCCAACTGGTCGCGGCAGATGCCCGCCCCTCCCTGAGCCTGGTTCTGCCGGAGGTTTCTTCCTGTTAAAAGGGAGTTTTTCCTTCCCACTGTCACCAAGCGCTTGCTCACAGGGGGTAACCTGATTGTGGGATTTTCTCTGTATTATTGTCGGGACTTTACCTTACAACATAAAGCGCCTTGAGGCGACCGTTGTTGTGATTTGGTGCTATATAAGAAAAACTGAATCAAACTGAATTTGTTTACTTTCGGGTCGCACATCGTCAGCTGCGAGCATCTTCTTTATAGGAGATGAATCGGACTCAGAATCAGAATACAATGCCAAGGAAGTGATGTGGTCAAAGTTCCTCGTAGACGGTAAGAACAGTAACTAACTAAACTGAATTAAATAATACAATGTATTTCAACGACAACTGAAACTGTCACAGTCTGGCAGAGCAGACTGTATGTGGTGAGAAGGTGGACCCAAACACAGACACGTGAAGAGGCAAACCTTAAACTTAACCGAAAACACACTGTTTATTAAAGCTGGGAAAATAAATGCAAACAGAAGGCAAGGTGAACCAATAAGAAACTAAACAAAAACCTAAACTGGATGAACTAGAACTGGACATGGAACCATGGTGTGGGAATGATGGACGACCTGACAATGAACAAAGGAAGACAGAGGACTTAAGTACACACAGGAGGTAATCAAGGGGAGTGGAAACACATGAGGGAACAGCTGACACCAATGACCATAATGACAGCACAGGGGAGTGTAAAACTAAACACATTAAACATAGGAACACAGGACTCCTACAAAATAAAACAGGAAACATGAGACACAGACCTGACAACATGAACTTGACAACATGAGACACACAGACATGAGACACATGAAGGGAGAGGGAGACTAAACACAGGGGTGTGAGACACAAGGGGAAACTACAGGATAACTATAACAATGCAACCAAGGCACAAATGGAAATGAACTTAGAAAACCTAATAACTAAACATAAGCCATAAACCTTAATATACAAGTAACTCAAAACGCTGGGTCAAAAGACCCAGGATCGTGACAGAAACAGGCTGCATGCCGGTTGACGCACGTGCACTGAAAGATGCATATTTTGTAAAGCATTGTGCCTTGTTGGAGGTTTTTGATGAATGCTGACAGATAGCTTGTGCTGTCAGAAGTCAGGGTTTGTCTCGTTGTTGTATGCAATAGTGAGTGTAAACCTGTGGCGACTCTATATCACTGACTTCATGACAACACATGAAAATATGACATGGCACAGCCACGGCGAAATTCTGCATTGCTTTGTTAAAAATGCTAAAGTTTTGATGGGTGGTTTAGTGACTTGTATCAGACTGATTCTCAGGTTTTGCAAAGAATCTGAATCTCGAACACTAATAATGTGGACTGAACAGATGATGAACATCGTTGCCTTTGAGAGACGATGTTGGGAAGGCTTAACTGTGAGAATGAGACGGTCAAGGAGCAATGGGACGGTTTCTGTGACTTCATATCCAAAGACAAAGTGGAAACAACTTTATATGAACCAGGTAGTGTGTACTGGATGTTTGACAAATGAATATTACCAAATAACTTAGTGTACAAACTGCTTTGCATACCTCACTCTATGTCTGTGTCTTGTAACTGCCTTGTTACGTGTTGATATTTTTATGTCTAATTCCATAAAATTTGAATTATAAAAAAAAGTAATTGTACATTTAAAAAAATCAGCTAATCATACAATGCCCATATAATATGCACAAGGCATATTATGCATATTAAAGCACATTTATTCACAGCAGGGGCCTGTCCCTGTCTGGGTTAAAAAACCAAAAAAACCCTCCTTTATCTCCTGTTGTAGAAATACTGCGTCAGTCACCAGCATTGCTCATATTTTTAAACCTAAACAAATGAATTATTGTCTTATTATCTGAACTGAAAAAGTTGATTATTAAGACCTAACTGAAGCTATTTTGTCTGCTTTTTCTGCCTCGTCCTTGAAAGGAGACTATGCACTTCACGGTTACTCGGTTCATGGTGTTCTGGCCTCACACAGTAACTATGGCATTCAGTGTTAGGCGGATTTGAGTTAATAAGGTTAAAGAGATCTTACTTTTCTGAGTGAATGGGAATTTTTTGTGTGTGTGGAATTCCTGGGGTCTGACAGAGCGCACAGAATAGCAGAGTCAAGCAGTAAGAGCAAGAGAACTTTCTCTGGAATTTTAACTTGAAGTCCTTCTGTACTCCGCTTTCAGTTTGTGCTGAATAAGCAAATCGTTAATTTAAAAAGTTCATTCTTAGAATAATTGTAGCATCGGGTTTGTTTGTATTAGTTTTGAGAAACAGAAAACAAATCAGATCTGGCAACGTTAATGAGGATCTTTTGAAGCGTCAACAGTTCTCACGTTATCAGTTTATCTCGTGTCAGTTACTACCTCATGAATTATAATCAGAAAGTACTGGACCATATTTATAGTTCAGACCTCAGAATTGTGAGAAATGTCCGGATATGTTCAGATTAGTCATAAGTATAACAATTAACCTTGAAATAAAATGATCAATTCTCACAATTATTAAATTTTTCTAAGATTCTGAGGTGTTTCAAGAATTTGGGAGACATAAATGGACTTTCTTAGATGATGTGTGGGTGATTTCACGTGAAATATTAGGTGTCTGTTCACAGTTAATTAACAAAAATAATCTGATCCTCCTGTTTCAGATTAACACCAATGGGTTTGTGGCTGTTGTTAAGCCTCCAGCTGAGGTGGAATACCTGGGGAAGATGCCCAGTGAGTTTAAAATGATTGCAGTCCTTCTGGGAGACCTGGACAACAGTGACGGACAAGGGAAAGTGTACTTCAGGCAGGACAGCACCCCAAAAATCCTGGCTCGAGCCGCTGACCACATCAGGCAGGGTTTTCCAGAAGGTAACGCAGTGAAGCCCACCAACACCTTCATTGTCACCTGGGAGAACATGGCTGCCCAGGGGACATCTGGACGAGGAGACCAACTGGACACTAAGGTGAGGATTTCAATTTCTCTCAATTATATATTTATTTTTTTAGTATATATTCTATATTTTTATTTACTAATTTATTCTGAATGTATTTTCCTCAGTGTGGAAAAACTGTCTGCAAAAATGATTGATTTTTGGTTGAAATATTCTGTGGCATAAATGCTCATTTTACCATGTCTTTGTCCAATTCAGTTCAATTCAGTTTTATTTATACAGCGCTAAATCACAACAGCAGTCGCCTCAAGGCGCTTTATATTGTAAGGTAAAGATCCTAAAATAATACAACAGCCTTTGAACAAGCACTTGGTGACAGTGGGAAGGAAAAACTTCCTTTTAACAGGAAGAAACCTCAGGCAGAACCAGGTTCAGGGAGTGGTGTGCATGATGGGAGAGAGACAGGACAAAAAACATGCTGTGGAATATGAATGATGATGATGACTAAATGTAGAGTGGTGTATAAACACATATCATCCAGAAAGAAAAATACCCAGCAGTGTGGATAAAAATTGGAATTTCTTCTTAAAAACATGTTATTTTGCACTTTCAGAGAATCACCTTCCAGCTAGTTGTAGCCTACACAGAGTCATCTACTTGGGCCATCCTCTTGTACCCCAGAAACGGCCTGCAGTTCCTCTCCACATCAATAAGGGGAGAAAGAAAGCTGCTTGAGGCTTGCTTCAATGAAGGCCTTGTGGGCTGGTTCTGGAGTAGACAGGGGTTGTACTTCCGCATTACCACTGATGAAGAGGCCTCCATCAGCGAACTTACCAAGTAAGACCGCTGGTGATGTTTTTTTTATAGTGGAACTGAAAATATTTAGTCTGTGTTTATGCATAGTGCTGTGATAAAGCATTTGCTCCCTCCCTCATTTTTCTGCGTATTTCTCACTTTAGTATTTCAGAACAAACAAGTTTTAATATTAGACAAAGATAAACATAAGTAAATCCAAAATTCTGTTAAAGAAGCTATCCAAACCGACCTACCCTTGGCTGTGGCACCCTGGGCAGCAAGAACTGTAATCAAATGTTTGTGATGACTGGCAATGAGTCTTTCACATCGCTGTGGAGGAATTTAGGCCCACTCTTTGCACAATTGTTTGAATTCAGCCACAGTGGAGGGTTTTTCAGCATGAATGATCTGTGTAAGGTCATGCCACAGCATCTCACTCTGATTTAAGTCTAGACTTTGACTAGGCCTCTTCAAAACCTTCATTTTGAGGTTTTTTGCTGTGTGTTTTGCATCATTGTTCCAAAACCCAAATGGGCTTGAGCTTCGGTAAATGATGGTCAGACATTTTCCATCAGGACTTTCTGGTAAATGGACTGATTCTTATATAGCACTTTTCCACTCTCAAAGCGTACTCAAAGCGCTTTATACAACATGCCACATTCACCCAAGCACTGTAGTCTATGAGTTCTTACTAACTACCATTCAAACACAAATGCATCGGAGAGCAACTTGGGGTTAATATCTTGCGCAAGAATATTTGCCATGCAGGAGCCAGGGATCGAACCACCAACCTGCTCTACAGCCACCCCAGGTAGAGAGCAAAATTCATGATTCCATCAATTACAGCAAGTCGTCAAGGTCCTGAAGCAGCAGGTAGCCCCAGACCATCACACTACCACCACCATGTTTGGCTGTTGGTATGATGATCTTTTTAGGAAATGCTGTTAGTTTTGTACCAGATGTAACGGGACGCAAACCTGCCAGAAAGTTCGGCTTTTGTCTTGTTAGTCTACATATTTACCCAAAGGTTTTGGAGGTAATCAAGAGGCTTTTTTTGGCAAATGCGAGACGAGCCTTTGTGTTTCTTTTGGTCAGCAGTGGTTTTCTCCTCAGTTCTCCAATGGATGCCATTTTTCCCAGTCTCTTTCTTGTTGTTGAATTCTGACCTTGACTACGGTAAAGAAAGCCTGCAGTTCTTTAGATGTTGTTCTGGCAGTTACTTTTTCACACAGAGCCAAGATGGTTTGGATCAATTGTTGATCAGTTGCATTCACAAAATGTTTTACGGCTGATGGGTAAAAACTCAAATTTAAAAAAAAAAAATTAAAAATGAAGAAGAGAACAAATCCCAAAAAGGTTGATTGTGTTCATCTGGACGTAGCGTTTTCAGTGGGAGAAACGTTTCATCATTCATCCAAGTGACTTCTTCAGTCTCATCTGACTGCAGGTTTCCCCAACCTTATAAACAGCAGATTTGCACAGTGACTGAAACCAGCACCACTGACTAACAATGGACTGTGAGTCACGTCAGTTACATCCAGATGAACAGAATCAACTTGACTGATGATTGAGCATGCATCAAGACAAGAGAGCAAATACTTTTTCACAGGGCTGTATACTGTATTTAAGCAAAATGAAGGTTGCAATAGTCCTTGTGATGATTAAGTTCTGAAATACATCTTTCCGAGGTCTTAAAAATGCTTGTATGTCATTTCTAGTTTACACTTCATTAGTTCCGCATGAAGTTTTTCACTGTTGTCCACTTTAGAAAGCATTTCATTTTGTTCTTTATCCAACCAGAAAGACAAATGCGGCACAGAATGGAGTTTGGGTGTACAAGATTGGATCCTCCCTGTTCTTTGTTGAGATCACATCAGGGAAAGTTACTAGCGCTCCTGAGAATGAGGGTGTTACTAAGCCTCCTGTGACCATGTTAGCAAGACAGACTGATCATCATGTGGGGGTGGACCTCTTGACCTATACAACCGAGATGATAAAGACAGCTGGAACAGTACCAGAAGAAAAACAGGAGTATCCATCTGAGATCCCCAGCAGCTACCAAACCAGTTATCCAGAAACCGTGACTGCCACACCAGGAAACACAACGCCGAAAACTCAGGAGCCCCACTTTGTGGAACCCGAAGAGTTTGACCCGAAACGCCCAGAATCAGACACAGTTGCACCAGCACCCACCAGCACCGGGAGAATTCAACTAATACATCCAACTGAGCAACATCAAACTGAAACCAGATACCCCACCTCTGAGACTTTGCAACCAAGACACACCATTCCTGTGTCCAGTGAGCCCAGCTACACTACAGATAAGCCAGGGTACCCTCCAGATCAAGTGCAACAGCGGCATGTACCACCACATTCAGCTCCACAGCATCCTCAGATCGTTGTGGTCGATGAAGATTTGGATGTGAACGGTAGATTTCAATAATAGGACGTTTGTGTTTTATTTTCTTTGGGTGAGATTGTCAAGCGCTTCTATGAGATTCATAGTTTCCTGCCTGCCTTCTTTTGTTCCTTCCACAGTATTTGCATACAATTTGGAGACGTGTGCCCACAACAGGCATAAATGCTCAGCTTTTGCTGACTGCCGAGATTACAGCAGGGGGTATTGCTGCCACTGCAGGCCTGGTTTTTATGGTAATGGGAAGGACTGTGTTGCAGAAGGTAAGAAGAATTAAGTTCCTTATCAGTGAACCTAATGATATTTTAATAATAGGAAAGCAGCTTTGTTAATTTCTTATTGTCTAAGATAGTACAGTTATAATGTTTTAGAACCTTTCATTTTACTGTCTCATAAGCTATCCAAACTTAGGCTTTTTTCCTCTAATAAAGCTTCTTTATAAGCATTAAAAGTTGGTGAATGTCATGTAAATCTGCCATGTTATTCCACTTGTCTATATTTATCAGGACTTTAAGATAAGAAGGTAAAAGAAACAATGAATTGATTTAAAGGAGAAGTTGTTTTTCAGGCAAACCCCAGAGGATGAATGGAAAAGTGAATGGCCAAGTGTTCGTGGGAAACTTGCCTTCACCGGTAAGGCTCACTAACAACGATTTGCACTCATACGTGGTAGCCAATGATGGACGGGCCTATGTGGCCATCAGCAACATCCCCGACAGTGTGGGGCCCTCCCTGCAGCTCCTGTCCTCACTGGGGGGAGTCATCGGCTGGGCCTTTGCCTTGGAACAGCCCGGCTACGAGAATGGATTCAGTCTCATTGGTAAGGGTGCATAATGTTGATGATTGTTGTGTAAAGCACAGTTTATTGGTGAATGACTGATTTTATTCATTAGTGTCATTGGCTGCGTCAGCCAATTGGCGTTTGTCCCTCGTGTGCTTGCAAAATTGCTCAGAACTGCAGAGACTCAGAGCCTGGGGAACAGCTCTGTTAAATACTGTAACTTGTACGTTGGGGGGCTGGGTATCATGTTTGTTACTGATGCAGAAAGTCCAAAACAGATTCAGAAATAATTCCATATATGCTTTGTGTCAAAATATGAACTCATTGTGATGTTCAAGAAATCAGTTTGAAATGATCTGAGAAGCGTGGAAGCAGCAAACCCTAGAGATGGTTGTGTGTGAAAATCCCTGCAGAGCAGCAGTTTCTGAAATACTCAGACCAGCCTGTCTGACACCAACAACCACGCCACATTCAAGGTCACTTAAATCGGACATTCTTCTTCATTCTGATGCTCAGTTTGCACTTAATGCACTTTGCACTCAGTAGTTTGTCTTTACCATGTCTCTATACCTAAATGCATTGAATTATTGTCATATGACTGCTGGTTAGATATGTGCATTAACAAGCATTTGAGCAGGTGTACCTTATAAAGTGGCTGGTCACTGTATATTCAACTCCTGGAGTTTCTTCATCCACCTTCGTGGACAGCACCCTGTGACTGTTGTCCCTTTTCCCATGTTTTTTCCCATTCCTGCAGGCGGCGTGTTTTCCCGGCAGGCTGACGTGGTCTTCCAGCCGGGCAACGAGCATCTAAGCATCAAGCAAGAGTTTAAAGGCATCGATGAACATGACCATCTGGTGATGAGCACAGACCTGGATGGACGTCTGCCGGCTGTCCCGTTAGGCTCCACTGTCCAGATCGAGCCATACAAGGAGATTTACCAGTACAACAGAAACTGTAAGGCCAATACAGATCAAACAGTCACACTGTCACACCCAGTGAGGGTCTAACACTCCATTTTTCTATTTTCAACCCTTCTAGTATCTTTCTGTGTAAATATTTCAGTCAAATCAATGTTTCAGAAAATTAAAAGATTAAATTCCCGCTGAACGCCTGTCAGGCCAAACTGTTCCAGCTGAATGTTAAAGTGTTTCTTCTCCTCTTTCTAGTCATCATTTCTTCTTCCAGCCGCAACTACACCATCACCTCTCCTGACGGAGATGTCCAGATGAGAAGCTACCAGTGGCGTCAAACCATCATCTTTCAGACCTGCCCATATGATGAGGCCGGGTGGGCCGGGGCAACGCTGACCACCCAGCAGCTCAGTGTAGACCAAATCTTTGTGATGTTTGACGCTAACAACCATCTTATCCGCTACGCCATGAGCAACAAAATTGGTCCCATCCACAGTATGTTACACTTCCACATGTGTGTGTGTCTCTGTGAGTGTGTATATGTTTGTTAACTTCACATTTTGAATCACCAAAATTATCACGTGGAGCACCGCCACTGATTGAATTGATTTTTGAGTCACGAGTGACCGTACTTAGATAGAAGGGTGGAGTGCTAAATTACTAGTCAACATTAGGAAGCTTGGTTAAGAAGTTACTCAATAAAATGTACAGGTGCAACGCACAGGTGCCAGTGAGTTAGTGCTACATAACAGACTAACAAAACTAGAGTCTCACTGACCAAAAATGAAACAAACTTCTTCAATGGCCTGTAGCAAAAAGGGAGGTGTGGAATTCATCTCATAATTCCATTAAAAACACTGGAAGTGAACCAAAAGCACAAACATGGTTGAGGGACACAGTTGGAACCAGTGACTGTAGAAAAAACGTGGACGTAGCACTACTGTTGTATTTAACAAACTAGACCTTGGAGAATAAGTAATTAATTTTTTCATTAATCAAAATTAGAATCTGTAATAGAAATAATAGACACAAGTGACACTTTTTTTTCAGCATTTCTTTTCTAGCTGAAATGGGCTTTGAAGTATTTTTGATGTAACCTCGAAGGAAAAGGCCACAGTTTGAATGCATAGTCTTTTGTGAAATGCATTAAACCTGCCACTGAGTTTGTTTTATTTTATAGCCAACCTGAAGTGGCATCTCATTTGAGGATGGATTAATGGAAGTATTCTACAGAGGCTCAAAGTTTAGGTTCTAGATAGCTAATTGAACAGCATTGGGAGACTTTGATTATTAGTATTTTAGTTCTTGGTACAAACACACGCAATGGAAGTGAATGTGTGCTGTATTTACTTTAGTTCCAGACGTGTCACAGATGCAGACAGCACAGGTCAATGAGCAGACTCAAGCTGAAGGTCATAGATTGTTGAGGTCTATGTTTCCCACATTGTCAGGGACGGTCACAGTGAAGCGATGTGTGCTGTTACTCCGAGGAATGTTCGGAAACACATATCCAATAGTTTAAACCCTCAGTGGTGTTGCAGTGGGACATCAGAGGAAGGTAAACAGTAATCTGAGCCTGGCTCTATTTCCTCAGCTGCAATCAGAGAGGCTGTGAGAGTGCTGCAGGCAGGGGGCGAAGATCAGCGGCTGATGTCAACAAGATACCAACCTTGGGTTGGGGTCGGGGGGAGGGGCAGGAGGACTTATAAGTAAAAAGAAGGGCTAAAGGTAAAGATGCAGGTGAGGCTGGTTAGGGAAGCTCGGGGGTTTCAGATTTATACAAGCAAACAACACCGAGCTGGGGTTTGTTGGCAAAAAGCGGAACATCTGGGACATGTTTCCTGTGAGGAGCTCCGCCCAGCTGAATGATGGGAAAAAGGAGATTTTTTTGAGTCATGAATTAAAGCAGTCAGTGAGTTAACAACAGATTACTTTTTAGCCGATAATCCTTGTAGTACAAAGTCGTGAAGAAGGAAGAGGTCAATAGTCAGTTCAATTCAATTTTCTTTATACAGCACCAAATCACAACAACAGTCGTCCTACAACAGGCGTGTCTCAATATTCCAACCAAAATGTCCACAAAATATTAAAATTCAATTCTCATTTCTGCAAACATCGATAAGCAAATGCCACATTTTGCTTATATACTTTGAGGGATTGATTAACATAGTACTGCAGCTCTGATGTTACACAACAACTGTACTTTATTTATTTCCTTCAAATTTTAAAAAAGCTGTGGTGAAACAAAGCGCTCAGCTTCAAAAACGGGAATTCACTAATTAATAGATGACATTGCGGTTGTTAGGTCCATCTTTTATATACAGTCCATGCATTTGTATGTCGCTGACAGACAAACACTGAAAATATAGCCTGTGTCTCTCTCCGACCGGGCAGAGGAAACGAGAAACGTTAATATAGCTGTAACAGAAAGAGAGATAAATGCTAGCATCTGTGAGACTGTGCCTTTCTAACATTAATACATGCAACAAAGATGTGTTTGCACATATGTGCTTTTGCACATTTACATGATGTTTTCTGCTTGTTGTTCTTCAGTGTTAGATTTTATTGGTCAACAACATGCAAGTGAAACCGCTCCGGTCATTTTCTGCACTGGTCTGTTAGCACCTACTGTAATATTTAATAATAATAAGGAATAGAAGTGTGTTGAGTCCATATTCTCTTTTGCTGGCTTGCTTTGTTAGTGTGGCGGCGGTTGAGTGTGAGTGCTACTTTCTGGAGACAGTGGTTCTATTTTCAGGGTTATCATCATCTGGTTGAAGTTCAGGGTTATGAGTTTGTTGCCAAACTGCACAAAATTTCCACCGTGTGTGTTGTCAAACAGAATATTGCTTGGTGGAAAGAAGAAATGTATAAATCTGACTACAAGTTTGAAATTAAAATCTGTTGGCATCTAGTTGCACCAGTGTGACCTTATTATATTCATGTAGCTGCAGGCCAAAGAAGACATGAGCTAATTAACGTAGCCCACTCTCTGGTTGAACTATGGGTGGTTCAGGTGCAACGTATGGATCTTCTTAAGTCAACCAGTGACTTCTCTGCTCTGTAGGCATGGTACTGGCTGATGTACTTTATTTGTGTACTGTAAAGAGTCTGCCACACAGGAGGTTTCTGACTGGAGGTGTGTCTAATTTTCTGACAGGCAGTCTTCTGGAGCAGAATCCGTGTTTCAGTGGTCGACACGGCTGTGACATTAACGCTGTTTGTAGACCTGGCGAGGGGGTCCGGTTCAGCTGTGAGTGCACAGCTGGTTTCGCTGAAGATGGACGATATTGCCATGGTAACAAACCCCCACTTGGTCACATGGGCAGTGCTGAAAATTGGAAAGAGCTACAAAACAAATGAGATGAGAATAATTTCAAAAATGTGACAGTCACATGGAAACGGTCAGATATTTGTAAAATGATTCTTGTGCAATGATCTGAACCTTTATTACTTTTGAGCATCTACAAGAAACACACGGAGCAGCTTTTGTGGCAAAGTTGCCTCTGTAGTGGCAGAGATTTTGTAATCTGTCAGTAAAATAAAATACACGTCATTGGCAGATATTGACGAGTGCCGAGAGACTCCTTCGGTGTGTGGACCCAATGCCATCTGCAGTAATCAGCCTGGAACTTTCCGCTGCGAGTGCTCCACCGGCTTTGTGTTCGCCAGTGATGGAAAGACGTGTGTCGGTGAGTTTAGAGTGTACTGGTTTTTCATATCTTGGTGGGGACCAAAATTTGAAATTTACTATACTTGTGGCGACCAACATGTCATGGTCCTGGGTCATTTTGACCCAACGTTTTGAGTTTTCTTATATTTTCAGTCATTTTGTGTTTCTGAAGGTTTATTCTGTAATTCCTGGGTTGTTCCGTTTAGTATTGTTTATTAGCTTTCCCCTTGTGCCCTTGGTGTCTCCCTCTGTGTCTGTGCGTTTGTGCTTGTGAGTTCTTGTGCCTTGTTTCTCTTCGTGTTGTATTCTGTCATGTTATCCATGTTTCCCCGGTCACGTCTCTGTGTCTCTCTGTGCGTGTGTTCCCATCACTTCCTGTTTTACTTTGGTAGTCTCCTGTCTGTGTGCGCCATGTTTCTCTTACTTTGAAGGTACCTTGTCACAGGTGTTATGTTTAGCTTTGCGTCCTCTGTCTCGTTGTGTGAAATTTATGTCAGCTGCGTTCCTCGTGTGACCTCACTCCCCTCGTTATCCCTCTTGTATTTAGTGTCTGTGTCTTCCTGTGCTTGTTCTCATGTCCTCCCTCATAGTTGTGTGACTTTCCCTGTGTAATTTAGTATTTCCCAGTTTAGTTTTGTTTCTGGCATTCTCAGCAATAAAGCTGCTTTCTGAGTTCACATTCAACGTACGAGTCTGCATTTGGGTCCTTTTCCTGCCTGCACACAGCCAGATTGTGACACAACAGCGCTTATGGGGACCAAAATCCTGGTGCCCACGAGTTTGAAGGCATTTTTCAAACTCAGGATGTAGTCTTAGTGTCAGGGTTACAGTTGGGTTATGGTTAGGTTTTGGGTAAGGGTTAGGTATTCATTTTTGATGGTTAGGGTTAGGATAAGTGGCTAGGGAAAGCATTATGTCAATGAGATGTCCCCACGTGTGTGTGTGTGTGTGTGTGTGTGTGTGTGTGTGTGTGTGTGTGTGTGTGTGTGTGTGTGTTGCTGGCGG
>VVHJ01039434.1:0-10525 GCA_015107715.1 Tylochromis polylepis | reverse complement strand
CTTTAAAAAAAAAGAAAATTTTTTTTTTTTTTTTTTTTTATTTAAAAAAAAAAAAAAAGAGCTTTGAAGAAGAAACACTCCGTGCTTCACATGATGCACTGAGTGTTTCTTCTACACACCTCTTTTCACTCTGTGTGTATATACACCACTTTGCATGTATTAGTCATTAATAATCTGGCTCTCTTCCACAGAGTGTTTTATGTTTGTCTTCCTCCCAACCGGTCATGGCAGATGGCTGCCCCTCCCTGTGCTCTGCTGGAGGTTTTGTCCTGTTAAAAGAGTTTTTCGTTCCCACTGTCACCAAGTGCTTGCTCATAGGAGCTCATCTGAATTTGTGGTCTTCTTTTCTCTTTACAATATGAAAGTGCCTTGAGGTGACTGTTGCTGTGATTTGATGCTCTATGAATAAATATGAGTTGAAGTAAAAGTGAGCAGTCCCAGATGCTTTTCAAGGAGCTAAGACCACCAGAACGACTTAACAATATCTAGCACTGCACAGTGCACTGTTGCCTCATGGTTAGAGGGTCCCTAATTTGAGGGAGTTTGCATGTTCTCCCTGTGTCTGCACGGGGTTACTCCAGATACTTCGACTTCCTTCCAGAGTCATGCACATTTGGTTAACTGGCGATTCTAAATCGGCTGATGTTAGATAAAGTGCTTTACATGTATAGAATGAAGCTCTGTACAAATACATTTTAAGCACTTTGAGTGGTCAGTAAGTGTGGAAAAGCACTACATTGCAAGTACATTACATACTGTTTTCTTCATAATGATGCAAGACTTTTGGGCAAGGTTTCTAAACAATATTAAATGGATGAAAACAGAGGCTCATTCAGAAAGTGACTAAAGCAATATCTGGAATTTGATTCAGTTGCAACTGACACATTATCATTTTTGATTGCTATTGTTATTTTATTTTTTGTCTTTACATTTTATTTTTGCAGCATTAATGTTTTGAATAGATGTGCATTTTGTTACAAATAACTGGAATCCTAATAAAACAAAACAATCAGCAACAGTCAAACAATGAATCCAGATGCATCTAATACTGTAATGATAGCAATAAATATCTAGAGCCAACACATTAACAAAAGTGACACTGACAGTTTTTTTGTTTTTTTTAAAAATCCGATTAAAATTAAAATTTTGTTCTTCTTCTCTTTTGTTCCAATTTGGCTTCAATTTCTATCTGTGAAAAACACAAAGCCATACTCATATCTAAACTATGCATAGTTTTCAGCATGTTCACCCCTTTACAAGGCTGGACATGATGAGATCAGTGATGATGGAGCAAGCGTCTGGATGGTTGGGAGCCCCCTGTTTGCAGTACTTTTCTGGCCAGCAACCATGCCAATATTACTTTAACTGGATTAAACTACTATCATCCAGCTATTAGTTTAACCCTGACAATAAATATCAAGTCCCTACAAGTATTAAATGCCAACTGAGCAAATTTATAAATAAATAAAATACTATGTGAAAAGTTGAATATAACACATGGGAGTACTTTTATGAAGTGAAAAAAAGGCTAAAAATAAAACAGTAGAAGTGCAGTTTAAAAAAAAAAAAAAGAACAGCAGCACATATGAAATGATTTTGGTACTTCTGATCATTAACGAACAACCAACTAACTGACAGTTGTGGAAAAATAAAATGAAGGAGCCTCTTCTCACCGCACGCGCTGGTCCTCAGCCTGCCTCAGCTTTTCGTCTCGTCGCAGCACCTCCAGGATCAGCTCCCTCTCGGATTCAGACAGGAAGCCCAAGTTTATCATATCGGCAGCCTCGGGCATGGTGCCTGTATCCAAGAACCCTTAGTGAAGGTGAACTGGCTCAATCGAGTCACTTTCACATCGAGATATCACTGAGGACAAAGCAAGAACATCAGGAGTTGAGCGTTTATGCAAAAAATGTTTTTTTAATTAAACCATCCAACCAATGCTCGACTTTACTACAGGACAACCTGCTTTCCTATGATCTCCTATAATGCAAACTCAGCAGAGCCCTTCAGTGAAAACAGGAATTTAGTCACTCGATTCCCTGTAACGACAATACAACCGGACAGAAACAGTTGTGTTTATGTGGTTTTAATCAAATGACCGGGAGACGACTGAGTGACCTTTCCTTCTTCCTGTTGGCTTCCATACAGGGAAGTTGCTGCTGCCAGTATGCCAGTATAACATCCTGCATAACTCAACTGGAGATTCCTCATTGGATTATTCAAACTCATGCCAGCATCAACAGCAAAGCAAAGCTTGCCTGGTGGGAATTCTGATAAAGCCACCAGGAATGCTTTCCATTTCAAGAGACGACTCTGGAAGTTTCTGGCTGAAGTGACAAATGACCTAAAGAAGAACCAGGATGTGAGAGGATTTTTAAAATCCCACAGAATGCCTCTGCCCGGGTGAAAGCAAAAGACAACATGAACTTGGCTACGGTGCATGGTTCCCACCCTCTAAGGATACAGAGAGCAGGGTGGAGTTCAGGAGCTGAAACATTAATTTGAACCCAGCATCAGCCTTGTCATCTGTCATGTCCCCATCTGAAACTTAATGCTCCATTTAAACTCCCAGCAGGGTGATTTAAGCAGGAGCAAAATGTACCCCTGAGTGAGGCAAGCTGTGAGAAAGCTCCCGTTTCTAGGCACGCATGAAAAACGTGATAACTTTTTCCTCATTGTTTGAATACCTGGAGCCTTATATTATGATAGGAGGGGTTGAAGAATACCTGCAGGGCAACTTAGTAAGATAAGAAGCTTGAAGGAAATGGTCAAAACTCTGAGTTAGTGAGGCAGGTAATTCTTTACCAATACTAAACGTAAAGGAAGTAAAAGCATTAAAAACAATAAAGAAAGCTGACAGATTTAAATACAGACTGAAAGAGTTTTAAAAAAACTCGACTACGAGCCGCTAACTGCTCCTTATGTGAAAGTCCAATTAACGTTAACGTTACATCAAAAAACCGCCTCAGACTTCCCTTTTTCCTGCTGTACAGACCAGTCTGGAAATTCGCTACAACTGTTACGAATCTTAACAAATAAAAAGAAAATAGCCTCTGACTCATTAAAGGAAAGTAAACACACCTGTTGGTAGAAGTCGACGGTGGACCATCCGCTATACGGCTCGCAAGTCACTCGTGAGAGAAAATACAAGCGAAAGTGTTACCAGCAGCACGCGAGCTCACCGCGCGCTCTAAACCACACCACCGTGTAGGTACACGCAGCTGTACTCTGCTTCGTGGCTAAGACCATAACCGTGCCCGAGTCTCCTTAACTGAGGACTGTGTGGCGGAAGAGAAGTAAAGTTTGCCGGAGACGCTCAGGAGTGCCTCTCTCCCTCCATGACAGGTGCTTTTCCTTTGCTCTATTTACCGGAGGAGGGCTTGGTGTGGAAAATCTCGCCCATATCTCGATTTCCTTTCTCTCCCCCCCCAAGCTGTTTTTTTTTTAAATCCTTGGAAACTTGGAAAAAAAGTGCATGCATATGCGTTTCTCTTCTTGCATTTGGCATAAAAATGTGCACATATACGTGTGAAATTCAACATGCAAATGAGAGAGACAGAGAAAAGAGAAGCACAGCAGCTAGTTATACATAGCTGTAATACCGGGCTATTATTTGTTGTTAGGGCACAGCCACGAGAGAGCAGAGCATAAAGCAAATGATCTCTGAGTTAAAGAAAAAAAAAAGAAAAGCAAAGTGACAGCAGCTTTTAAGCCTGAAAAAGCCATGACTTTGATACAAGTCAGGTCCTCCAATATTAATAACATGGAGAAATACATAAATAAAGATAAATAAGGTGAGACAGACAGATAACAGAGGATAAATAACACATTGGAGCACCACAAACTGCCATATTAGCTTCATTACTCCAAGGCATTAATTGCTCCTGGAAGGATGGACCCCACCCATCCATCCAGAAGATACTCTCTTATTAAGGTTCAAATCTCTTGTATCTACTTAACTGGATTCAGACCACGTGCCTGTAAAAAGCCAAATCATATGATTCACATAACTTCTGCATGTATGACAACTGCATTCTGCATACATTTATTCAGGCTTTTCCTTTAACCTGTCACTCACATACAGCTCGGTAGTAAAACATTCCCCTCCCCTCAAAAAACAAAACAAACAACAACAAAAATACCAACAAAAAAAAAACAAGGAGCGTTGTGGATCTTCAATCATGCCAGAGATATGACTAACGTAGAATAACAGAGATAATAGAGTAGTGTATTCACTTTCCACTGCAGCCACCCTCCACGGTACTAGTAATCAAACACTTCTGAGAAATAGTACAACACAACAATGAGTTGCTCTTGAGCAAGGCACAGCCAGACTGTCTAGTGGCTTGCTGGTAACACTGTGACTTTGGTGCACTCGTGATAGGGATTGGGGATTGCAACTAATTCCCATGAACGAGGAATTTCCAGCGCTGGTCGTAAGTCCCTTGCACAAAAGTGAGGCAGGCAACCTGAGGCCTGTACTACAAAGCAAGTTCAGCATACCAGGATATCGCTCCATACATCAGCCACAAGATGAGGCAGTCCTACAAAGGTGGTTATAAACTCAACAAGTCAACCCAGTGTTTCCCATAATCCAGCTACGAGCACGTTCACATCAAAGAAAAACATGTTCACAAACATGAACAAGTTTACTGACAGAAGAGTGCATATTTTAAGATGAACAAGGTATAATATTAGAAACATATTAAGGAGTTAAACACTTCTAGTAATACAGGCTTACAGCAATACAGCCACTGCAGGCAAAGCAGCTGTATTAGGAATGTGCTGTATTAAAAGATGTGCACCCTTTCAGCATCGTGTTCAGTGTGACTGAAAAAGTGCTAGATAAGTGCTCACTGTGTAAGTTAACAGATTACTGAATATTACAGCTCTGGGACATGCAAGAGTCTTACATGACTACAACTGCATATTCTGTTAAATTAACAAGCTACTGTTTGATGTGTGCAAGATGATTTTAACCTTATTCTTTCTTCATAAACAATCTTAGTGTAAGTAAATTACAAAAATAAATAAATAAAAAAACTAAACCAAAAAAAAAGAAGAAAAAAAATCAATTTAAAGTCTTGAGTGCTTAAAAAGAAGGCAGATGGACTTCTTAGGCCCCAGACCTTTTCATCACTACACAAATGCATGGCACAACGTATGAGAGCCACCTCATCAGAACTCAGCACATCTGCACCTAAAGGAGAAAGGACAGTCTTTTAAAGATTCCAGTGTTAAAGGAGGCATCTACATCCACTGTCAACAACCTAGAACCACCTAAAGCGCAGTCTTGAGAGCCGTTCCCAGATGTTTCAATCCCCTCTCACAAATTGTCTGCGGTGACCTCAGTAGCTCACATGACAGTTAAGTCGGGCAGTGTCTTTCACACTTTGGCCCCAGTGAGTCATGCCTTTTTTCACACGATTAATAGTGGGTCAAGGATTCTCAGGACCACCTCCAAGGGGACAGCCTTAAGTAGGGGTTAAATACCTGGGACTCTATGCCAGTTGTCTTCTTTCTAAGCACTCAAGACTACCATGTCCTGGATGACTGAGAACTTACACAAACATATTCAATTCAAACCTGTAACTTATGTGAGGTTATCAAGTACAAGACTTTGGTGCTTTGTTCTAGGATCATATTACAATATTAAGGCTTAGAAAAAAAATGTTTTAGAACTGCTTTCAGCTAACAGAAACAAAAAAGCATGACTACAGTTTCTCCTGTTCATCTACATTTCTTCATCGTGCTCACTGAGGAAAGACAAAAACTAAACCCTCCTGCACACGTCCATGAGTCCATGGGCTTTTCCACGAGGTCAGGTCAGCAGCATAAGTTACCCTGGCAACATACCCCGAGTAAGAACTGAACCACCTTTGCAAGACTGGAAACACAGGGTTAACCCTGAAGTTACGTTGCAAAGCCACTAATCCTGCTTTGTAGTGCAGGCCTCTGGATAAATAATGGCTACGGTTGGTTTGTCACAGACTGACAAATGATTAAACCAGCTTGTGTAGGGTTTGGTTAGAAACTTCTGTTTGTTAAATGCCACAGTGTCTGTTTAGTATCTGTGATGATTACTTTCTCAGAGAGGCCTGCACTCCAAGTCCAGCACGACATGGTGAACATGAGGTGCATATGACTTAACGTGCTCTATGTGCTGGATGTTTGTTGTCCACAGTGTACCAGTGAGATCCTTTAAAAGAGAAGCGATGTGCTTTGCTGTGTCATCAGCCCAGGCCTGCCACACCTCTCTGTCTACTTTTTTCCCAGAAACCTTCTGGGGGGCATCACCGGCTGTACTGTGCTGTAATGGCGAGGTAACATTCTGGTGTATGTGTAAAACGCCTCCTGTTGCTCTCCTGAGCAGTCGACAGGCAACAGGCCAGCCATCCTCAGAGCTCGGTATGAGACCCAGGTTCACTCGGTCAGCAACGCCACACAGCTGGAGCTGACAAAACAAAAGTTAGACAAACAGAAGTGATTACAAAAACCTGTATAGCATATCATTTCTTCTTAAATCGAAATAAAAGGCAATTACATTTTTATAATAACAGTAAAAACTTAAAGAAACAGAAACTTGAAGAAACAGAAACTTGCTGATGATCATTTAATCAAGAGGATTTAATTAGCAGTGCCTGGCTGATACTTGCCTTCTTAATTAAGGGTAAGGAAGAGTGTACTTACAGCACACAGTCCTGAGAAATCTTTGTCATAGTTAAAATAGACATAGTTTTTATTACAGGTGGACTTTCCTCTGATGAAATAATTATTTCCTAAGGGACCAATCTAAAGCTCTAGTATATAAACACCACATACAGCATAAGACATAATGATTCGATGAACTTTACTTGGCGATTATCTCCTTGGTGAATCGTGCAGCGGTCAGACACGCCGTTTGCCTCGAGGTTTTTCTGTAGAGCTTCGACAGCGTTGGGGTTCCACTCACAAGCATGAATGTGACTGGCCTTTGCATGCACCAGATATGGGAGAGTGAAGTATCCGATACCTGACGTAAGGCACAAATGTGAAAATTAAACAACAACATACATCATAATTTGGTTGTTTTTAGGTAGCACACAGCTGTAAAAACAATAGTACATGAGCAGTGAACTCAGCTGCACCTCCATTTGATACAAAGCTCAAGGAAACAACGTTAGTCTGTAACTTTATTTCATATCTACTAAAATGGGCCCTTTTAACCTTCAAAAAGTGACATTTACCACAGAGTCAGTTTACTGCAATCATATATTTTCTAGTTTTATTACCTGCATATAAATCCACCACAGTCTCCCCTCTGCAGTTAAATCCAGCCACCCGGAGCTTCTCTGTTATGTTTCCAGCCGAGAACATGCACTTGGTAACATCAAACTCATAACTGAAACAAACGTGAAGCAGACATTTTCACACACATTTTAGTTTAATAAGCATGGCCCCAAGTGCTGAAGACTATGACTGATTATTACCTAATGCCGTTGTCTACATGTTTGACCCAACTGTGCTCTCCTAGCAGCATTGTCACCTCAGGAGCTCTAAATCCATCTCTTGAAATTCTCCTCATCTTTGCCAGGCGTTTTGCTCCCAGTGCTCTGACCACTGCGCTCCAAAGCTGTTGATCTAAATGAGTTAAAAAGTAGCCAGTGAGCCTCCTCATGAATTTAGTGCTAAAGCAAAATGTGGTCCATTTTGAGATTAGTACCCATGTTTTCCCATAATGGCAGAACAAAACAACTGTCTCCCAGTAGGACAAGGTCTCCATGTCGCTGGAAACTGCGAGGGAGGTCTCTCTTCAACTCTTCTGTCCATCTTTCACCATGAGACTCCAACAGCTCCTGGAGGATTTTCTCCAGTTTACTACCACTCGCCCTTTCTTTCACTTTCTTTGACTGCTGAGCAGTCTGTGGTGAAAGCAGGCCACACAAGAAGAAATTCACAAAAAAAAAACTGTTATTACATTTTATGGTGCAGTATCAGTACAGTTTGCTGTTAGTAATAATTCGTCCATCTTTAATTACCTTACTCCAAACTACATCACAAGCATCATGTGAAGCCACGGTGGTCCTGAAAGACTGAAGATCGAGCTGGGACAAACAGGATGCTAAAATAGGCAGGAGGACTGTCCCATCCGAGTCTTTCACTAAACTCAAACTCAGGTCCAGAGCGCCTTTGGACTGTAGTGACCTCCTGTGAAATAAGATGCATGTTAAATATAATGTCAAAGTTATTTCAAACAGGCTCTTTATTCAAATCAATCAGCTCCTGTTGATGCAATGCTAATTGCTATCTGACGTTGATAGCAATGACCGGATAGTGGATTACCTGAGTTTCTGAGCCTGACACTGAGGCACACGAAGGCATGGCACGCCGTCCATCTGTGAACAAACAAATCAGTTCAATTTACGTTTAGTTTACGATGCTAACAAAAACCAGATGCACGTAAACAACTGGGTAGCAACTCCACTACTACACACAACCCGTGTTTCCAGTCGGATTATTATGCAGGACGGACAACTCCGAAAACAAGCGGTTGATCAACCAAACGTATATTAACAAAAACGGCAACTGGCGAACCCATTTTTAATGTTTTTGTCTCTATTTATTTACTGTCAATTTGCCGTTAATTAAAGGAGGCCACAACCCATTAAGTGAGAGTCAGTTTTGGAGAAGTTGCTCGCTGAGGCCGATAGATGGAGACAAAAGGAAGAGAAATCAGAGGGTGAGTTATGGCAGGTAAAGCAACTTTAAAGTAAAGTAGACTAAAATCAGCCTAAAACTAATATCTATCACCAGATTTAAATCAGTTTACTGTTTGGGTTCATTCTCAGTGTGCCTTTATTCATACTGTATTTGTGTAGTATAGTCAAGTTATTTTGTAGTCGTTTACTAATGCAGCAGAAGCGTCAGTAGACACATGTCCCGGCCACTTTATTAGGTACACTTTACTAGTACCAGCAGACCTGTGTTAAAGCTTCATGGCATAGATTCAGCAAGGTGCTGTAAATATTTCTCAGATATTTTAGTTCATATTGACATTATCGCGTCACACAGTTGCTGTTGATTTGTTGGCTGCACATTCATGATAGGCTGTGGCATTTAAATGACGCTCACTTGGTACTAAGGGGTCCAAAGTGTGCCAAGAAAATGTCCCCCCATACCACCATTACCAAACTGAATGACTGATACAAGGCAGGATGGATCCATGCTTTCATGCTGTTTAAGCCAAATTCTCACCCTGCCGTTTGAATGTTGCAGCAGAAATGGAGACTTATGAGACCAGGCAACATTTTACCAATGCTCTGTTGTCCAGTTTTAGTAAGTCCCTGCAAAATGTCACTTGACTTTCCTATTCTTAGTTGACCGGAGTGGTACCCAGTTTGGTCTTCTGCTGCTGTAGCCATCTGCTTCACTGTTCAATGTGTTGTGTTTAGAGATGCTCTTGTGCAAGCTTGGCTGTAACAAGTGGTTATTTGAATGGTTATTTGAATTATTGTTGCCTTCCTATTAGCTTGAGGCAGTCTGGCCATTTTCCTCTGACCTCTGGCATAAAGCAGTGAACTGCCACTGATAGGATATTTTCTCTTTTTCGGACAATTCTCTGTAAACCCCAGAGATGGCTCTGCACCAGAATTCCATTAGATAAGCAGTTTCTGAAATACTCAAATCACCCATCTGGCACCAACAACCATGCCACCTTCGAAGTCACTTAAATCACCTTTCTTCCTCATTCTCATGCTCGGTTTGAACTTCAGCAGTTCTTGTGGACCATGTCTACACGCCTAAATGCAGTTTAGTTTTTGCTCTGTGATTGGCTGATTATATATTTATGTTAACAAGCAGTTGAACAGGTGTACCTAACAATGTGACTAATGAGTGCTTATAACAATACAATATTTGTACTATGAGTGTCATTTGATTTCCAAAAACAGGCACAACAAATAAACAAATTTAAGGGCAAATCTGAGTTGTGATCTGAGTTGTATTAATAGCCTTTTGGAGTATGTGTTTGTTAGTGTCAAAAAATGGAGGCACTAGTGGCATGCCTATCTCAGACAATTTTCCTTTTCTTCCAAGATTACGTTATCTGTCTGTTAGTATATATGACATTAGATCAGTCATGCCACCACTGAGCGTTCTGCTCTCAAAAAAGATCAGCCCTGTTTGACAGATCTAATGAAAAGTGTCATCTGAATTTAAATTCAGACTTTAAGCTGTCTGCAGCCGTGGGTGCATTTGAACTTCAGAGGGCGGGTGGGTCAATGCTACATCTGACAGGTCATCCATCATCTCTGTGTCTGATGAGGTGTCAGGGATGTTATCATAGTATGAGTGAACTGAGGCAATATTGTAGCATTGTAATATGGGTTTTAATTACTTTACCTTAAGAGATTTAGCAAGGCACCATATCTATCTATCTATCTATCTATCTATCTATCTATCTATCTATCTATCTATCTATCTATCTATCTATCTATCTATCTATATATTACCATTACTGAGACTAACCAGCTGATCTATACTACAG
>VVHJ01039420.1:46936-69170 GCA_015107715.1 Tylochromis polylepis | reverse complement strand
GGTTAGCACTGTTGCCTCACAGCAAGAAGGTCCTGAGTTCAATTCCACCATCAGCCTGGGGTCTTTCTGTGTGGAGTTTGCATGTTCTCCCCGTGTTTGCGTGGGTTCACTCCAGATACTCCGGCTTCCTCCCACAATCCAAAGACATGCAGTTAGTGGGGATAGGTTAATTGGATACTCTAAATTGCCCATAGGTGTGAGTGCGGGTATGAATGTGAGTGTGAATGGTTGTCTGTCTATATGTGTTAGCCCTGCGACAGACTGGCGACCTGTCCAGGGTGTACCCTGCCGCTCGCCCTAAGACAGCTGGGATAGGCTCCAGCCCCCCCGCGACCCTGAAAAGGATAAGCGGTAGAGAATGGATGGATGGATGGATGGAAAGATTTGAGCATGTTCCATATTATTTTAAGCATCTTTTGAATTGAACAGCAGAAGCCATTACATGCATACCATCCTGCTTTGAATCAAAATAGTTATCACTGAATCATGTTTCCTCTGTTTCAACAAGAAACTCACAAAGCACTTAACTCTCCTTTCCATTAGTTAAACTGTAACACAGTAATGTTGTATACAGAACATGGAAGAAATTAGTGATAAATGGCATTATGCATGCTTTCCTTCCTGACTGCTGCAACATGGATGTGATGGGTCAGTGCTGCATTCTCTATGGTCAGACTGTTTACACAGGCTGAATGTGACTGTGGTTTTAAGGCCCACATTAATCACCCCCTATGTCCATTCAGGGCCTTGAGTGACCTTGCATTGTTGGACTAAATGAGGAGAGTACAGGAAAGAAGACAAAAAAGCCTCCTGCTGCACTCTGTCCTGATTTCACACAGCTAATGTCGACGCTTTAAGGGCACTTCCACGCAGGAGTCAGAGATGGTCAGCTGTGAATGCCCTAATTCGTTTAAACCACCAAAGTACAACAAAGGGAATTGCTTAAAATTCCTGCTGTTCTACTAGTTTCTCAGTCATAACTGGCAAAGACATGAAGACGAGTGAACAGCACTTTGCTTTTCTAATAAGTCATTATAAATTTCTAATCATTCCTCATTATAAGGTTATCATAAGTTTTGTTCATTCAGCATTTTTTGCTAGACTTGCTTACTCTGAGCGAGAGCCCAGGCACTGGAGTACAGCCTCAGGACAATCAGAGCTTAGCTCTGTCCCCAGTTGCCCTTTGTCACGTTGCACACAGCAGGAGATCGTGCATCAGATGTGTTCTCACTGCTGAAGGAGACCATGCAGACGGCAGGACTCACGACGCCCACTTGGTCGCTGTGAATTCTCTGGACAGTTTCCTGTACTATTCTTACATGGGATCAATTGTACATCACACAGACTTGTTCCTGGGGGACTGGCAACGTAACGACTGCTTAATGTCCACTCAGTGAGTTGGGGTATTTGTGTTCTCACCTGCTCCTCAGAGGATTTGTCCCAAAAGGTTCCCGACTGCAGTGCTTTCTGTGAGTGAAAAAGGCTGGTGCTTTAATCACTCACAAATTAACAATGTACTTCAACATGTTAACACGTTAACCATTACAAGCGGGGCCAAAGACTAGAGTCCACTGGTGTCCATAATTTCCTCCAAAGAAACTCAAACAGGCATTTTGTGTCTCGTCTGCTTATTAAATAGTCACTAATCCAAATGGTTATAACCACTACAGTGACGGCAAAGACTTGTGGGCTTCTACTCCACAAGTATGGCAAACTGTGAGCACTGGATGGTGGAGCAAAGCCATGGCCTTGTTGGCAGACCCAGTCAAGTTTTCACATGGGAAGCTGGTCACAGCGGCCTCTTGCTGGGACTCCGGAGGAAGACGGGGAGAAACAGGAAGCCACAAATGAGAACAGAAGCTGTTTATATGGCCTTATGCATACCAGACTGTCCATGTACATGCTTGGTCTACCCTTTAGGGCAAGTGGTCAAATGCCCCTGGGCCATGGACCACTGTTAAAGATGTAAACAAATACCACGATAATGTGATTTCTGTCCCTATGGGTGTTCAAACTCTGCAGGTGAACTCAAACTTTAGATCCTCACAGCACACTTGTGCCCAAGACCCTTTGCCCTCGTGTAGCTGTTAACAACAAAGTGCTACAGAATGACCTTCTTGTTAAGACAAAAATGTACTTGTGGCATTAAAGACTCACCTGGAGCATCAAGGACACAATAATCTCTCTTAATGTAATGTTTTTATATGAACAGAAAGCCAAAGAGCACCTTTTACTGGCCCAATGATGCCCCAATAAGTGGATAAGTAGAGATTACATTGTTGTGCATGTGCATGCACTTTTAAGCAGTAAGGAACAAATTCTGAACAAACGGGATCATCAGTCATGCCGACCTCTTCAAGCTGTTAAAATATCAACTTCATGTCATATACACAGATGTTTTAGCAGCATAAGAATTTCCATAGTTTTTGAGGCCGGATGCTGTTCCAGTATCTCTTGGTCCTGAGGGAATCCAAACTGATGTATCCCTCGAGGTTGTATTTTTCAGCAGTAGTCAGTGAGGTTGAAAGGATGCTGTAAAATATATCTGTAAAGGCACTTCTTGTTGTGGATCACATGAAATAAATCATAGAAAAGTTAAGATTGTCTTAAAACTCTTAAAAATTTCAGAATGATGCAATCCTCCACTGAATTGTCAAGGCCAAAAACATGGCTCATTGCAACCTAGTCGGCAAACATTTATCAGACTTAACTGAGACAAGCAGAGAAAGGGAAAAAACCCAAACACAATGAGCCGCAGTGCAGCAGCTGCCATGGGTCTGCTGAGTTCAGTCAACCACAGGGACTGTGGTCTGCAAGCAATTACCGCTGGCTCACACTGACACTAAAATTACAACCATTACATTACTACACTTTGGTCTAGAATAGGAGAGCCCTGTAGATTTTGAGCATGGTAATTAAGTTTGCACCCTCCTACTAATGTTGACCAATTAGATATGAACAAACGTTTATATATTTTAAATACATTTACGAGGCTTGTCTCTTTTAGAGATCTTTAAAATCACTCACTAATGATAGTCAGTGATATGGAATAAATACGCCCAACTGTGTGTAATTCAGGGCTTTCATAACCAGTTTAGATAGCTGACAAATTGCACTGAAGACCAACTTGCAGTGGAAAGGTGTTGGTCAACAATATAACAATGTCAAAGTATCTGTACTTTGTTGCAGGGATAATCAGGAGTGTCTCAAAATAAGTTCTCTCATTTGACATTTGTGTAATGGTTTGAGACAGTAAAAACTCCCTCAGGTTTTCAATTAGTTTGTCTCCTGGTCATAATCATTAAACCATTCAGGAACTTCTTTAGACACCTTCTTTATTTTGTTTCTTTAATCATTTACTCATTTTCAATTTACAACTTCCCTGTTTATGTGTCTGTCTGTGTGTGTCTGTGGAGCCGAATAACAGCAGAAGTCCTTGAAAGCAGGGGGTCTTTATTATCTGATAAAACATTCAAGTGAGTCTAATGTGAAATTGCACTGTTAGTGTAGGCCTTTCTCACAGCCGACACTTGACTGGTCATGGTAGGAAAAGAACAGGTGTTACTAATACAAAGTGTGATGGCTCTGCTTGATTCAAGTGTCACAGCCTTGACAGTGTGACAGGGGCCAGTACCAGCCCCCTGACAGTGAAACAGTTTACATTGTAAATTGTCAAAATGCCTTTAAAAAAAAAAGGCTTTCATACTTTACCCCATTTTAGGAAGAGGTTTGTGTTGCTATACAAAAAGAGGCAGTTGAACCAAAGCTGTTAAAAGCAAAGTTTGCCACTGTGAGAGTAAAGAGCTCTTTGGCTAGAAAGAAAAACAAATTATAAAAGGGGTGTGTTTTGACTTGCAATAGCAAGGACATGAAGAAATGGACATGAAGATACTTAATAAAGTGACCAGTGAGTGTATCTCTTCAGCTGCTTGTTAATGCAAATATCTAATCAGCTAATCACATGGCAGCAATTCAATGCATTTAGCCTTTTTTAGGCAAATAAGGAGCTCCAGTTATCTGGGTGAAAATGCCTTGTTGATGCCAGAGGTCAGAGGAGAATAGCTAGACTGTTTTGAGTTGATAAGAAGGCAATAGTAAGGACTGCAGAAGAGCAACCTTGAATGCACAACATATCAAACCTTGAAGCAGATGGGCTACAGCAGCAGGAGACCACACCGGGTGGTCTTCTGTCAGTTCAGAATAGAAAACTGAGGCTACAATTTTCACGGCTCACCAAAACTGGACAACAGAAGATTGGAAAAATTTTGCCTGGTCTGATGAATCTAGATTTCTGCCTTGACATTCAGATAGTAGGGTCAGAATTTGACATAAACAACATGAAAGCTTGGATCCCTTCTGCTTTGCATCAATGGTTCAGGCTGCCCATGGTGTAGTGATGTGGGGCTCCTTGTTAATACTAACTGGGCATGATTTAAATGCCACATTCTATTCAAGCATTGTTGCTGGCCATGTCCATCCATCTTCTAATGGCTCCAAGATAGCATGCCATGTCAAAAAACAAAAATTACCAGATTGGTTTTCTGAACATGACAGTGAGTTCACCGTCATTCAAATGGCCTCCACAATCACCAGATCTCAGCCAAATAGAGCTGATTTGGGATGTGGTGGAATGGGAGATTCATATTATGGATGTGCAGCCATGAACCAAAATCTCTGAGGAATGTTTCCAACAACATGTAGAATCAATGTCATCAGGAATTAAGGCTTGTGAAGGCAAAAGGGGGTCCGACCTGGTAATAGGAAGGTGTACACAATTCAGAGTGAGTGTACACTTTCAGTCCTTTTTTAAAATACACACACACACACACACACACACACACACACACACACACACACACACACACACACACACACGCACACACACAGATTGGTTTTAATCAAAAAGCTGTTCAGAGGTCAGAAGCCCAGATCAAATAGAAAACACTGATGTCAAAGCGGGTGGGTCGGCCCGCTGCTCATCACGGTGGTTTCAGCTTGGAGCCTTGTGTGTGACCTATCACACAGCCCCTGATTACCTGTGTCTTTAGAGCGTTTAATATATTCGCCTTTGTCAGTTTAATGTCAGGTGGTGTTAAACAAGTTCTCCATCTTGCCAAAATATATTTCAAGAGTTTTTCACCAAACTTTAAAGCAAGTAATAGCAAAATGTGATTAATCCTTTTATTGCTCAAAAAGCCATCGCTAACACGCTGTCAGTGGAAACGAATCCCAACTTATTGAGCTTTTACACTGCAGCTCACCAAAAGAACCAATGTTCCTTGAAATTAGTATCATGCAGGCCATTGATCCATTACCTGAGTGAAAATTGAATGGCACATTTTCATTGCAATAAAAAAATGTATAAAAAAATATTTACCAAAAAGGTGTGACTTAAAAGAGGACAGTATGACAAAGAAGGATGAAATAAAAAGAGACCCTATCTGAAAGCTCGACTGGATTCTTTATTAGGTTCTGGTGAAGTAAATGGCATTATATGTTTTTTTTCTGCATCAAAAGCTCGGCAGGGCTTTAAATAGACATGTTTTCAGCCAGTGTTCCTGATATAAAATACTTCTAAGGACTGAAGGACAATCAGAATATCTCAGTCTTCTGAAAATTAAATTAAATCTGCAATAAAATAGGGTTAGCTGGGAAATTATTAAGTAAAATTTGATCTATGTTGTGTTAAAATCGAGCAAACTAAATTGGAACAGCACGCTGCTTTAACGTCTATTCATTAAAGATATTTACATTTTGAAAAAGTACATTTTCCAGTAGTAAAATTCCAGTCTTACAGTCGTGCAGTAAATACGAAGGCACGTCCAAAAACAGCTCTGTCCAAAGGTAACAAAATCAATCGAGCAGCACCCCTAAAACTCGCACCTCGTATCTGGTTTGTTTAATGCATCCAAAAAAACTAAATCTGAAAAACGGCATTTTTCTGTTGCGGCAGCTCTGGAATATTTCTCAGCTGGATGCGGCAACTTCCTGGAGACACAGCATCCAGTCGTACCCACACTTCCTGAAGACATGCACATGCCACACACATGCAATAGATGCACTCAAACTAAAATAAATAAAACATACATATACAAACACATTTGTCATTGTGCATGTTTAGTATCTCTCCCAGCGTAACTGCAACCATGTGTTCCCAACATGGAAGAATCTGAGCTTTTCCTAAATATTTATGTGCTCCAAGCATCTGCGCTCACACAGTTTCATGACATCCAAAAACCCAGCTGAGATTTGTTTTTATTAGGCTACATAACTGATAATATCCTCACAGGGAAAGCACGTTGATTTCTATGGGCAAAAATAATGTAAGACCCGCTCATGATTCGAGGATAAAGAAACATTTTATGGCGCCCCAAGTATTTTCCTTCAGACCTCGCTCCTGGGATGGGCCATAAATCACCAAAGTGATGAATGACAGTAAACAGAAATGGTTTTGATATCTTTTTTTTTTCATCACTGGCAAGTAAAAGCACCTGAAATTAGTTTCCAGTGAGAGCTGGACTTGGAGGCTTAAGTGCATGTCTCACAATTTGGAATTCAGTGAACGCTGATAATCCATCTGGTTCTCAGTGGCTTTGAATGTGTCCAGACCTATTTTTCGATCATCTACAGAAAGTCCCTGGTTCTCCTTGCCGCCAGAGGATCTCATGGTACACAACGATTCTCAGGATCAAAATATCTCCCTCCTCACAGAGGTTTGGCCATGGCCAGTGTCAAGAGAGCTATCTGTTAGGCCTTATTTTGGGACTTATTTACAAACTTCCATGCAAAGTTTATTTAGATTCGTGTCCTTTTTCCTTCTTGGCACATCCCCCTGAAAGACTCTGAGATTATCACAACGCCTTAAGCAAACGTTTCTGCTGTTCATGTTGCGTTTCAGCGTGTAAGAAAACTAGAACATATGACTGACATTTTCCAGTTTGTTGGAGCAGCTGTAGATAACAAAAAGCAGAAATTCCACATTAGCGAGTGAGGACGAGCTCGATGTACTCACATCGTGAAGGATCCTGGAAGCTGAGGTTTTAAAGTAGCTACAAAAGCAAAAAGTATGTGACCCAATAATTTTTCCCATCTAACCTTGGGAACGATATCTCTGTCTACTAAGGAAAGCATCTCTCTTCTTAGACTTTATGCGATGAGTCCTCCCAGCTGACTGTTGGGGGATATCACAACACAGCACGACCTTCATAATCTCCTGATGCACTCTTAACCTCATTGTGAGCTGTTTCATTTACGAGCTATTTTCTTTTTTTTCCCCCTTTTTTGCCATACTACACACGCCGATTCCCTCGCTCAGTAGAAGAACTGATCGGCTTTGACAGCCTGACAATTTAAAGGTGATCAGATTATCAATTAAAGTTCAGGATTCTTAAACCTAGGGTCTGTTCTTGCAATTGTTTTCCTTTAAACTATGAGTTAATTTTGCACTCACCTTTGTCTTTATAGAGGTAAGACCTGGATAACTCCAGCACGAGAACACATATTGAGGTCAGCAATGCAAGTTTTCTAAAGTTTTACAAGTTTAAATCAGACATAATCAGCATTTTCATATGTACTTAGTGGATACAAAAATAATAACCAGTAATGACAAAATCCACCCAACTCTTCACTTACATCTGCAGCAGGGCTATACTGGGTTTTTTTTTTCTTCCTCCAACATTTCTGTTTTATTTCACTCTTGTTTGTTCACTCTGATTTCTCCAGTAGTTGTTTTTTTTTATCTTTTTTTTAACCAAAGTAGAAAATGGTAGAAGTTCTAAAACACTGCACCAAACAGCAGACAGGCACAGTCTGGAAATAGCTGGTGAGCAAAGTGTACCATTAAGCAACTGAAGAGCCAGTTATTCCCTGGAGAGGGGTTGGTGAAGCACAAAGCAGAGCTAAATGAGAGCAAATAGCAATTTACATTCAGAACAAAGTTAGAAACATGGTTACAAATGGCTACAGACTGAATTGCTTTATATCTACTGGATGTGTAATTTTTTTTTTAATGTCGTTTGTACTTCACACTGCCCTGTGTGGCCAAAAAAGCAAACAACAGAAATAGGCAACAATTTGTTGGTCATCACCCAGATAAGTCTAATTTTTAGAATTTCCTTTAAGAATTTATGGTTTTATTCTTGATGAACACTTATTCGGCTCCTTGATGCTACAAAATGTCCGTGCCTATGGGGATGTGATGGAAACTCATACAGGGTAATGACCTTCAACTCAAGCACGCACATACCAGCTAAGCCACAGCTGCATTATAGATATTTTTAAATGCAAAAATGGCAGAGGAGGATTCTAAGAGTATAATGTTTTTATGAGGAAAAGCTAGTTTGATATGTACTGACAGCTTTTCTTTTTTTAAAGGGGGGCCTAGTTTAACCAGAGAGTTCAGGGACCTGCACTTTCTGGTTGCACTCGGTAATATCAACGTGCACCATATCTTTTCAATGTCACATGTCCAGGCTATCCAAACAGATCCTGAAAGAGTGTCTCTTCCCATAAGAAATGTCGTTGTTTTCTTAATATATTTTCTTTACTGAAAAGGCATTCCATAGATTCCCGAAAGTCTCTTCTTTTCTTTTTTTTCCTGTTTTTAATTATACTATAAGTGTCTCCTTTCAAACATTTAAGACATTTTCCGAAGAGCAGAGAACCTTTGATGGGTTTAAATCACCTCAAAATAAATTTTCACTGGACAAGGAAAATAAGTGTGGGATGAACACAGTGCAGCTGGACCTGAAGGAAAATCTCCACACTCTCAGAAAGAGGGGTACACTGAAATTCCATTCATGACCTTAAAGGTACAGTCAGCCTCAATGTATCCCCAAGGGCTAATTCCTACACCTCAAGGTTACAATGTGTATGTTCTAAAGGGCCAAAAAGGCACACATATGTCACCAAGCAGTACATTTTTATACTTCTTACAGTTTAAAAGGTACCAGTTATGGGGTCATTAGATCTTACAGATAGATTTTAAGAGGGTTTTGTGTTCATTTGAATTAAAGTTTTATTCTCTGTCTTTGACTACACATTGGTTCTGGGTTTGAATCTTTACTCTGCCGGTGCCTGGTGAGTTCTCTGAGATTTCTCCCAAAAGATATATGTTCAGTTTATTGGGGAGATATGAGATCAAAAAAGGTTTTTCACAGAAACTCAAAGCAGTCCTGGAAAACTAGCTTCATTACAATAACTTGAAGTAGTCAATTTTCTGTTGAACTTTATCAGTCTCTCATATTGTTGTGGTTGACTTTTGGTCCACTCTTCTTTACAACGTTGCTTCAGTTTATTGAAGTTTTGCAGGAAGTCATCTCTTCAGGTCTTGCCACAGTACTTCAGTGGGGTTTGACTGGATCATGGTGACTCCTTGATTTATTTTTTTTATTTTTTTTTTTGCTGTTATGCTTGGGATCATTATCCTGTTGTATGACCCGGTTTTGACTTTAAGCTCTTGGATAAATGACCTCACATTTTACCAAGTGCTTTGGTATACAGAGAGGTTCATGGTCAACTCAATGACTGCCAGGTCCCAAATTCCTTTGGCTGTAAATTAAGCCTATCATCGCCCCCACCGTCATGCTTGACGGTTAATATGAGGTGTCTGGGCTGATTTTTGCCAGATGTGGCACTATGCATTATGGCCCAAAATCTCCACTTTGGTCTGGTCTGTCCAAAGGACATTGTTCCAGGAGTCTTGTGGTTTGTTCAGATGCAGTTTTACAAACCTAAACTGTTCTGGCATTTTCTTTTCAGAGAGAAGAGACCTTTTTCTGGTAATTCTTCCAAACACACTATGCTTGTTCAGTCTTAGTGTCTGTTCTTATAGAGATGCTGACACTTGCTGATGATCAGTTAATCAAGTGCATTTGATTAGCAGTAGCAGCTAGGTACTTCCCATGGAAGTAGTAAATGTGTATTTACATTTTCACAAGACTGTATAGAGTCCTGTGATGTCTTTCTTTTCTAACAATACTATAGCTAAAGCTTTGAGTGGTGACTGAGATTGGTGGAGCTCTGTACAAATACTAGTCCATTTCTAAGTAAATGAATGAATATTGGTAAAATATGATCAATTAATTTCAATCCAGTTTTCTCCTTTCTTAAAATGACTGTTTTTCTACTATAACATTAAGGTAAAAAATTCTCAGCTGAGGTTAAAGACATGTCTCTGTAACATATAAACCACAAGAGTGCAAAAAAAAAATGCCACTGTGAAAGAGGAAAACAGTAAGAGCAACAAGCATGTGTTTCCTTGGGAACAATTGTTATCAGAGTGTACACTTTTGTCTGGATAATTTTGACAACCTGGGGCCACTGGGGCTTGCAGAGCCATCACGTTCACCCAGACTGAATAACCTTTCCTTAAGGCTCCTGAGTTGAGCTGATATGACCCAACTTGGCTCTCCCACAAATGGGTCTGTTCAGTTTACTTGGACAAACAAGCAATATAAACACAGCGGCTGATATCTTGTGTACAAATTGTCTATACTGGCAGTTAATAGCGCAGGACAAAACTTCATGGGGGGGTTAAACGAGAAACTGGGACTACTCCCTCTGGGTTAAATAGCTGATAAAGAAAGATCAATTTCCAAGATATTTCCAAGCTATCCTCTGGACAATGGACATTTCTTATCTTAATGGGTAATTCATGTGTAATTACCCATGCAAAAAACCTCCATAAAGATTTATCACCAGTCAGTTGAAGCAGATAACAGATTAGGAAATAAAATAACTGCGAGGAAATTTTGCAGTTTTTACCAAATCCAAAAAAGGTATGAGCTAAATTCCATAAAGATTTATGGCTCATATTAGGGAAGGCAGATGGCTGAAAATGTTGGCTCTGTTTGCAGTACACCATGTACTCTCCAAACCACAACAAATATCCAAAGACAGACGAGCAAAATACAAAGTCAGACTGAAGACAATGTCCAATCCTGATATTTGTTTAGGAAAAAGTGTGTTTTATAGAAGTCAGTGACTGATTTGTTTGTTCTGAAACACTATGAGAGTGTAAACACTCTACAGCCATGTGCCAGTGCTTCTGTACAGGACCACCAAATACTAACATCAGCCAACCCAGTATCACGGCAAAAAGTGGAACAGACACGCGGGTCCACTGTGTCCATTTCACGCTTTGCCACTCGAAAATGTGAAACAGACACACATGCAGAAGTTGCAGTAATTATTACAAGACTATAAATGCTTAATGTCAGGGGAACGGCAGTTTCAATGTGATTAATCCTCTCAGGCTTGTGCATGTCTTCACAAAATTTAAATCCAAGAGAATCTGAGATGTTTTAGGTCTGTGTTGGGCTAGCCGCTTTGTCATCCTTTGAGCCATGATTGTGGTTTCTGCTCCCCAATATATCACCTATGTTCAATACTGTATAAAATAATCCATAACCTGTCAAAGGAAAGGTGTGCAACTCACCAAAAAAATGTCACTTTATCTTAACTTTGTCTTTGTTTCTCCTATTGAACTTATTGAGTCTACTCTCGCTAAACCAGACAAGCAAGACAACCTAAACATTTCCTTGATATATTGTGAGCGCATAATTTAAATGAGTGGCTTTTACTGACAGCAATTCATTTAACTTTAATGGTCCAGCGCCAAGTTTAGATTTAGTTTGCAGCCCCACAGTTGATTAGCATACAGAGATGTCCTTATCATTCAGCAATTGATTCACAAAGGTTCCCGGTCCCTTTTCTTGCCCTTTTAATTTCCTTGATGTACTGAGACACAGGCTGAAGCCGGATATGAGGCCCATAAGTGAATAAAACAGTGCAGTAAAGATTTGAATTTGATTCCAGTTGCATCAGCTGCAGGATGGACGAACAAAGAGAACTGAAACACTATAATTTATCTGATTGCTTTTTATTCTCATGTCAGTATTAGTTTGTCAGCTCCATTTTTTTCCACAATGTACCTCTGACAAAAAAAAAAAGAGAATGCACACTTCACACTTAACACATGCGCATTTGTAGTTTTACATACTCTTTAATCACAACTTGTGCCAAAGTGACAATCAATCTTAAATCATAATGACAAATACTTGCACTTTCTTTTGAATTTGAAAGACAATTCCACATCAACAAATTGCTAGTTACATCCATTTCCAGGTGCAATAACATGGTGCCTTCACATGGATTCCTGGTATTCCTGGAATAATGATGTTGAGCACAGAGGCTTTTTGTTTAGCAAATTACTATAATACAGGTTTTAATACGATGAGAGTGCCACGAACATGCTATTTGACGGATTGTATTGTCACATCTTTGCAAAGCGGAGGTGAAACGGCATGCCTCCAGACTAAAAAGAGACTAGATGCTCTTTTTATGGGGAAATAAAACTGCAATTTAATTTATATACGATAAACTAAAGAATTTCCTAAAGGCATCTCTCGTTTAAGACTGCAATGAGAGATCACTGGTGTTTTGTCCATATTGCGCCAGAATCATTTTTAAGATTTTCCAGAGCTGCTGTGGTGGAACATGGTGGATCAAAGGCCTCATCGTGATCCTTCAGAGGAAACTTTAAAGACATAACAAGTCTCACCCCCTTCACAAAACCACAGAGGCAATCATCTAATGGTCGGCTCTCACCACATTGCTAAAGTGTCCACTCAGCAACACTCAGGCTGCATGTACGGCCTGGGCGCCTGCCAGGCCATTTCCAGCCTTAAACATCATCGGCCAGGAATCCACTCTGATGAACACACCTTCTGACAACCCAACTACAGTGGGGTCTTTTGTCTTTGTCAAACAACTTGCACTAACACTGATTTTGCAGGCTTGAGCATTTCAGCCAAAAACTGTACTAGGATTTTATCAAATTCAAGTGATTCATTCCTACCTTCATTGGCTGCAGTTTGGGGGGGGGGGGGTTCAAATATAAAGAGCACTTAAGATAGTGCAAGACTTGCAGTTTTTCCACTTAGAGGGGAAATCGCTTCTTTGCCAGCTGTGCATTTCCAGTAGACCAGATCCCGTATCAATAAATGTCCCGTTGTATGGTTTATGCAACTGTACGGGCAGTCATTGTGACCGTAACTGTGTGGGCAGGTATTATAATGTATTGTGGATGACTAGAAAGAGAGGCAGAGAGAGGTGGAAGCAGATAAAGTGAATGTCAGAGAGATGCTGAGCTAAAAGATAGTGTTTCCATGTATCTTCTACCAGATAAACTCAATCATGCGCTGGGCTTTTTACAAGCAAGAGAAAAGGCTATTCATCTGTTCTTTTGTGTAGCCAAAACAGTTTAGTCTCTTCTGGCAAACTGGCAGCTGAGCAGCATTGATGAAATCCGTTTTCTTCCCTTTTCATTACTCTGTAGTGACTGATGCCTGCTGCCAAGCCGCCTCGAAGCTGTGATGTAACCACTGGGATTTTGTTGTCCTTAAATTATTGTACAGCGCCGATCCAAGATCCACAAGTGCAAGAGCAATTTTCAAATAGTTTAAACTGCTTCGATTCACATTAGACAAAAACAAATGAATCAGTCTGATCAGGCTGATAACAGTCACTGTGTCAACAGTTATCTTGGGCTCAATTTCATTAGCAGAGGAAGTTCATGTTACAGTGTAACCAACAGGTAATGACACCGCACAGCAGCCAGCAATATTAGAACCAACTGCACCAACACACTTAGATAGATTTAGGCTCTGTGTTGCAACGATTATGAAAATAGAATAATGAGAACAAAAAAGAAAAGAATGACAAACAGTGAAGTATATGCTGGAAACTTCTCTGTCTGTGGTTCAGAGCGGTTAATGTTAAAACCACCTGACTCTGAAGTGCATATGGTTTCACGGTTTTTCCACCATTCCACTGAAAGCACCTCATTATTACAATGAAAAACTTTTACTGACAAGAATACTATAAATCCTGCTACTTCAAACCAAATTCAACATTATCCTTGCCACTACCGTTCCGGTAGCTTTTAAACTCTACTGCAATGCAACTGATGCAACCCAGAAAATGGAGAAGGAGTGTAAAAATGCAGGAAATGTGTGTGGCTGCTGTTCAGATATAAATTCCAGCAGGACACGGTAAGGGAGCTGGGTAGGCAATGTGCAATGCACACATTATAAAGCATATTAAATTATATTGTGGCTTGTCACGGCTGCGTTCTTAATATCCACCGTCTCTGCAGGTATTTCAATTTGCAGCTGAAAGCAGTTTGGGCAGAAAGGCATTCATGAAACATCGCCAAACTTCTAAAATCAGCAGTCTGACTTATTGGACGAGGAAATAGTTACTACTTTTCTTTTTTTTTTTCATTTTATGTGAAAAGATTTGGTCCACGTCTGGACTTTTTGTATAGATACCCAGCGGAGTATGTCAGACACAAGAAAATAAGGCTGATTTGATAACTGCACAGTTTTTCTGAGTAGCTTCAGTTGATACATTCTTTTCCTTCTCCCCTTTCATTTGTTCATAACAAAGTCTCAAACGGCATTTTAAATCTGTTTCCCATTTATAGTGACAATTGTTGGAGACTTGGACAGACGTGGGTATTTTGCCAAAATATTTCATGTTATCTTAAATTAGAAACATTCATCAGTTGCCCCAGATGTCTGTTGCCAGGGAAATGAAAACATTAAGGCCGGCGTGGGTTTGGCTTCTGTGCTGTGGTTCATGGGAAATGTGCTACCAGATGGTTATGCCTGTCACATCTATGAGCTGAGGTGTGAATCCTCTGCTTGTCTGAAGAAACCCAGATGGGACCTCCCTTTAGAAAAAGTTGTTTTAAGAGACTTTTATTGCTCAAAGTATGATACATATGGAACGCTTTATTTGATCATTGGACACTGGGAGACAGTTGAAAGCACCACAGAAGCACCATTCTGATACTTTCAACCCAGTGAATGATCGTTATGTATTAAAAGTCATCCTCACTACCTGCTAACAGGGTCAGTATACTGTTGTAATCCAACACAGATTATACAGATTATGGTGACTAGTGGTCATGTGAGAAGAAGGGGATCATTTCTGGTGGTAATGGTAGCAAGAGATGTGTGGTCAGGTGTGGTTTACACAGTGTGATCTTGAAGCTGGGAGTGGCCAGCAGTGCCTAAAGTCTGGCTACCACACACAGCCCATTAGGGGACCACACAGCGGTTTATGCTGCTGGAGTTAAGCCAGTAACAACCATCTCGAAAAGGAGGAATTATTTCTCCACACGACCGCCCTATAAATTGGCATCCAGTTATTATGAGCTCTAGCAACAATGAAAAGGACAAGTTCCATGTTTTTTTAATCAGTTGAAAGTCTTTTTTTAAACCCTGTTATAGATGTGAAGTTCAAAGTGCACTTCTATCTGCATAACCAAAAATATTTTTCCTACAGTGAAAAATAAAGTAAAGAGATGGTCTCAGCCTGGCTGTCCCTATGAAAACTGTGTGGTTCCACTGACTGGGAATTACTTTTTCCTAAACCTTATCAGCCAGCACTTGAAAACAAATCATAGTGTAATTATTTTAAGTCCAAAAGACTTTAAATCTGCCAATCCTCCAGCCTTAAATGCAGAAATTTGTTGCTATTTTAACCTGATATAACCGAACACATAAATTCCATTCAGCAGGGCGAAACCAAAAACACTGAATGACACAATAACTGCCAACTAGTTGGCAATGGAAGCCGTGGATTGGCAATGAGGAAAATAACAACTGATAGAAGCAAATGAATATGCCAACACCATCTGAAATGGCTGACAGAACTCAGGGTACCTCTGGAGGGGTTCATCACAACGAGCAGCCCTTTGCTGCATTATTGATGTAAAATCATTTATTAGTGAAGCAGTGACGGTTTCTGGTTTAATTAAAAGCAGCATTTTCACCTCTGTAGTTATAGTTGGTCTTTTCTACCTAAAACTAATAAAGCCAACAAAGCCTAATTCCAGCCTCGCTCTCAGATTGTCATTTGTTTCCACAAAGCTTGTGCCTACAGAGAAAGCACTGCTTTAACCACATGCAGTTATCCAGGTGGAGGATTGTTCCCCGAGCCACCACTGTGGTCTGATGGATGATTCTGGCTTCAGTCAGTTAAGGAGGGAGCCACTGATGTGATGCTTATTGAGTGAGTGCGATAACACTAATGGCTATGTTTTGTTCAGTTTGCTTTCTGTTTTTCTCATTTTGCTTCCTTTATAGTTGCTCTATAGTCCTATATACAATATGTTAGACATCACTATAAAACATCCCCAACTGTTCCCAAATTATGAAGAAATGGTTGTGACTTCTTGTAAAGTGTATCTTAAGGCACTTTGTTACTAGTAGCCTGTTGCAAAAGCATAAATTTTATTCTTTAGCTGAATGTGTGAAAAAGATAACACAGTCTGACAGGCATAAAATTGTATTTTTAGCACCAATAAGGTGATTCCCAAAGAGCCATTAGTGTGTAAAATTTTTAGGAAACTGGACAAAGTGGAGGACAAAAGGAGAATTGGCAGGCCTAAAAAACTATGTACAGTAGATGTACAATATCTGAAAGTCATGTCCTTAAGAAATGGGAAAAAATCCAGCAAAGACCTGACACAGGACCTGAGAGATGCATGTGGCCCTTCAGTTAATCCATCTACTGTTCACTGAAGCCTCATCAGAAATGATCTCAGTGGAAGAGTGGCTGTCAGGAGGCCATTCATAAGGAAAGGAAACAGGGAGAAAAGAATATTTCTGAGCTACCATGAGACCATTTTTCCAAACTTCTGTTGTCGAATTTGAGCCCATGTGAAGTGTAATCCTCAGTTTGATGTTCTTAGCTGACAGGAGTGTTTCCTGGTGTGGTCTCCTGCTGCTGTAGCCTATGTGTTTCAAGATTCAGCATGTTGTGCTCTTCTGCACATCTTGGCAGAACGAGTTACTGTTGCCTTCCTATCAGTTCAAAGCAGTCTGGCCATTCTCCTCTGACCTCTGACATCAACAAGGCATTTTCACCCAGAGAACTGTCGATCACTGGATTTTTTTCTCTTTTTCTGGAGATGATTGTGTGGGAAAATGGCACCAGCAACCACCAGTTTAAAGCCAGTTAAATCACCTTTCTTCCCCATTCTGATTTTTGAACTTGGACACATTGTCGTGGGCATGTCTGCACGCTAACTGATCATTTTTATTAACATTATTCTAAATGCACTGAAACACAGCATCCACTGAATATCCAAGCCTGATTTATTTTACAATAGAGCAGGAGCCTGTGTTCTTGGCTATTCATTATTTTGATGACCAAAAAAAGAAAAAAAAATCTCTCTAAGAGACGGATGCTCAAAGAAAAACGTGACAATCCTGGAAGAGCAGATCACATTTTCTGTCTCTGAATCTTGGCTCCTTGAGTCTATTTATGGTCATTCCAAAAAAATCATGCTACTAATCTGAAGGCCCAGTTATACAACAACAAAAAAAGTATTTTCTAGGTCTCTGAGTATTACACAACGTCACCCATATATGGTCTGGGAGAGGCTACATGACTAAACCACAGAAGCCCACTCAACCAGGTGGGCCGCTATAGATTAAGTGTGTGTGGGGGCTTCACTACCAGCTGGCATCCGCGGGCCTATTGATGGCATAAAAACATCCACAGCAAGTATAAGGAGAGAATCCTGTGAAATGAGAATCTGTTTGTCTTTTTTCACAGGTCACACTGCACTGGTCCTAAACCAGCCCAGTGTGTCTGGATTGTTCTCTTTTATCAGACTGCATAACACTGAACATATGGTGTGAGTGTACACAGCCACATCACTTAGAGGTCAGGTCTCTGAACAGGAGCAGCAAAAGGTCAAAGAGGGATGCACTCGGCTCTTAGCTCTCCACAGAGATGTCAGATTCAAGCAAAGCCTCCTTCTCGCATTTGTGTTTGACAATCAATCCTTAAAATCTAACTCAGAGAAACAGGACTGTGTAAACACTATATAAATCTTTGACATTTCAGAACAAAATAAATGTGGAAAATAAATGTGGGTATGTTTTTATCTACTGTCTACTTTCTTAATCTCATTTGATTCATGTTAAATAGATTAAAATAATGACAAAATGCTGCGCAGAACTAGAAGCCTGTGTCTGTACAAAAGAAGGCAAATTACTCCTTGTCTTATGTAATTCAAGATTCATGTTGTTTCTCCTGCCAAGAAGAAAAACTGATCCTCTTGAAATTGAGGCAAATCTCCCCACAGAACCACATAAAACGAAAGGAGGACGCTCCTGCTGAAGTCGAATTTTCAGCAAATGATACTAAAGGTTTCGCTCACCCGGGGCAGTTGGCAGCACGCTGAGCAGCTTTTATGTTATCTGCAGGCTCAGTGTATTCAATCAAGTGAAATGCAGTAAAATCCCATCATAGATACTATTTGAGATAATTCCAGGTGATTCCTCTTTTAAGGAAGATGCACATAATACTTAAGTACTCTGGTGCCTGCTGAAGGATTGAAAGGCTAATTCCTAATCCTCCTCTGAAGGAATGTCGCTCCTCGTGGTAAAGAAGCCTCTTGATTTTTAGTTGGGAGTCTTTCTGAGCCCTGATTTAGCTGAAAAAGTGCTTCCATGAACTCTTTTCATTTCTTTATTTCTGTTGGGTGACTTAAATGTTTTGACCTTCTAACTTTCAAACAGTGATAAGAGCAAGACTGTTTAAAGCCTTGTTCACATAACGGGGGGACTGAAGACTAGCTTCTATTATGAGCTCTATCAGGATGACTGATCGTTCTTACACTTAATAAAAACTTAATTAAGCTCATAAACTTATAATCTTTAGGACTTGACAGGAATGAAAGCGTTCTGTGTTCACTGATGCTTTGGATTGGTTTAGACTCAAATGATAAATAATCTTCTTGGCACATACTTGGTGTAAGTGCACTGAAAGGAACATACATAAGTAGTGACTGTGCCCTGAAAAACATGGAGAAACCTGCAGGATAAGAGATCAACGAAAGCAGGTCTGAGGTAAGCTTATTTACGTGGTTCACTTCCTTATTTGTTTAAAATGTCAAGATAAACCAGTCGGGAGAACAAATCATTTCTCTCCTTTTAGCAGGAAAATAAATTCCACTCTGGTTGCTTTTCAGAGAAACAATTTTGGCCCTGAAATCGTCGTATCCGAAACCATTAAATGCTTTTACTTTTCTTTTCACTCTCGGATTGTTTTGCATTTTTTTCTACTCTAAAGAGATGGATGCTATTAAGCCTTGTGAATATGCAGGAGGTGGAAGCAGACGCTTCACATATTAGCCATGAAGAGCCTGTTAATGCTCAGTTCAGAAATTATGTGAGTTTTATTTGGTACATCAGTAAAAAAAAGAAGAAGAAAAAACACATTTTACTTCATGAGTCCTGCATATTTCATGACGATCGTTCTGAAAATGTTTGACACTATGACATCACATTGGAGAATTAATTTTCAGCACTTCAGACATAATTTATAGATGGTTGTTTAAATTAAATTAGTCACATACTTTTGGTCTAACCTGTCTTAATTAGTTCGTCCAAAGGAGACCATACAGGTTGTTGTTGCAGGTTATTTGCGTGTTGTGTTTCCCAGAAATATTAAACATGACAAATTCTCTCAAACAATCTGGTCTGTGAATAAAAGCCAACTTTGCAGAGCACCGAATCATAAAGCATGTAACTTCAGCTTTATCACAGGACACCTTGGTGTGTTTGTCCTCTGCCTGTGCTGTAGCATAAATAGTTAAACAGCTCAGCAGCACTTTATAATAAAGGCTATGAATAAAGGTGTGATTTCCCTAAAGCTGAAAGAAATGTTATTAGATTTAATCTGAAATTAAAAATGTAATTATAGTTACCTACAAATACACACACTTGAATAAGGGGTAAATATTCAAGGTTTTGCAGGAAAGAAGAAATAATTAATCTGACAGTATTTAAGCAATGAGTAACCTCAGTTATTTTCTTCCATGAAAGAAATTACACTCTAAGAAATTTTAAATATGGTGGAAATCTGATGCATTTTAACATAAAAACAAACAATATTTCCTTTCTTTATGTTGTGAATAAGTATTGACAAAATACGTTGGGGAAATATTGTTTGATTTTATGCTATAAATACATGGAAGTAACTCCCTACTAAAATTACTTACAACAGAATTATTGGTAGCACTTTATAATAATGTAACACTATTAAGATTTAGTAAGTTATTAGCAAGTGTGTAATTCATCATTTATATTTACTCCTCCTTAGTATAGCATTTATAAATACAGATATGTTTATGTCTGTATTCTTATTATTAACCGTGAAAATATATTTTTATTTATAAATTGTACACTAAGGAGGAGTAATGCCATATAAATTATTTTTAAAAAAATCACTTGCTAATACCTTACTAATGCTTAATAGTGGGACATGATTTTAAAGTACTGATATTTTTCTTCTTTCCTGTAAGCCTTTAATTTTTGCCTTTATATTCTAGTTTAATTTAATTTAATTACTGGTAATTATTTGTAGGTACATATATATTCTTTGTAATTCAAAAAACGTGAAAAAGCATTTAATTTTGTGGAAATTACACCCATAGTCGTTGGTCTTATTATAAGGTGCTTCTAAAACGGGAGGAACCTGTCTCTGGAATGCGCATGTGCCAGCCCATTAAGTCTGCCACTCCTTCCTAATTTATATCCAAGATGAGATTACTCTGAGGAACTCCTGCATTTTACCAAAATAGGAATATAATTCACGAGAGATACCTGTCATGTGAAAGAGGATTGTATGTGATGTGTAATCTACGTGTGAACTTAATCGGTTTGAAGTTGAAGGCTTAAACATCTAAGCTGACTGCTGGAACATCCTGAATATTTACCGCACTGAAACTGAGCTTCTCTTACAGTCCGGGCACATTGGCTTAAAATTATTTTCTGTGTCAACAAAACACTTTTTTTTTTTTTTTACCAACGTGCCGCCAAGCAAGCTAGAAGTACCTTTAAAAAAACTGCACCAACGAGGTTTACTCTCACAAAGTTAAGTGGTTATGGAACTTGTAATTGCCCGGTTAAGCACCCTCCCACAGTGGGGAAAAATAAATCAGACACCAATGAAGTGCTTCACCCAAAAAGCGCGATTCCTCACTGCGTCCTGCAAAGTCACCAAAAAAGAAAGAAAGAACATGAAGCAACGACACTGTGTGCGTATTCTGCGCAATCACTGCTCTTCGTGCGGTGCGTCACGCACACTTCATAAGTGCGTATTTAGGTATGTTTGGTCAGTATATGGCAAAGCTGCGTGCGGAGGAGAGGAGGCAGGAGATGACTGCTGCCCCCCTCACTTCTCCACTAAGGTCTCAGGAGAGTGGGGGGAGACGGACTGCATGGGGAACGTACAGCTGCACAATTATCGCTTTTCTCTGATAAAACATTTGGAAACGAACTCGAAGAAGCGCAGCGAGCCATGCGCACATGGACCGCTTTGGCAGTTTGCGTTAAAGCCCTTTCTTTACAGCTACAAGTGGTCCGGAGCCTGCTATGGAGGACTTCGTGAGCCAAAATGAGTCTGAGCACTGACAATGTCACAGACTTGTGGAAAAATGGTTCCTCGAAACTCGACGGGGCGTTTTCCCAGTTCAATTTCACTAACAGCTCTGGGGGTAACCACACGGTGCGCAGCGAGATAGACCTCACCCGAGCCATCCCGCTCGGCTTGGTGCTCGGGGCTTTTATCGTGTTTGCCATTGCGGGCAACATCCTCGTAATCCTCTCTGTGGTGTGCAACAGGCACCTGCGGACCCCGACCAATTACTTCATCATCAACCTGGCTATCGCGGACCTGCTGCTGGGCACCACGGTGCTGCCGGTGTCAGCCACTCTGGAGATCCTGGACTACTGGGTGTTCGGCAGGATCTTCTGTGATATCTGGGCGGCGGTGGATGTGCTGTGCTGCACCGCGTCCATCATGAGCCTGTGCGTAATATCTATTGACCGCTACATTGGGGTGAGCCACCCGCTGCAGTACCCGGGTATCGTGACGGAAAAGCGGGCTCTGCTGGCCATGCTTGGGGTCTGGGTGCTGTCGGTGGTCATCTCCATCGGGCCTCTGCTCGGGTGGAAGCAGCCACCGTCGCCGGACGACACGATATGTCCCATCACCGAGGAGCCGTTTTACGCGCTCTTCTCCTCCCTCGGCTCCTTCTACATCCCCCTCGTCGTTATACTGGCCATGTACTGCCGTGTGTACATAGTCGCCAAAAGGACCACTAAGAACCTAGAGGCAGGTGTGATGCGTGAGCGGATGAACT
>VVHJ01039420.1:13572-42151 GCA_015107715.1 Tylochromis polylepis | reverse complement strand
GTGTGGGTGTGTGTGTGTGTGTGTGTGTGTGTGTGTGTGTGTGTGTGTGTGTGTGTGTGTGTGTGTGTACATGGCACAGAATAGGCATCACTACTTCAATTAGTCAGAATAACAGGATGCCACGTTTTGTTAAGATGTTCCTGTGTTTCAGAGTGAAATATGTGTGTGCCTGTCCTCAGGAAGGAGGTGCAAACATTTCTATTAACAGAAAGGGCGAGGCCGCAACCCGCCCACGTTTATCTATATACTATTGTCCCAGGGCTGAGCCCATCGCCTCCTCTGCCGTTTATACTATAGCCTTTAAACATAAACACTTGAGAAAGGACAAAAATGGACCACGTTCACACAGAACTTAAACACACAAACATGAACCATATCTAGACACTGGAAGGTCTGCTGTCAGCCAGCATTTCCTACACTTTTATCCCACACTTGTGTTGAAGGGAGATACAGGAACATGATGGCAGCCAGCTACTACATAGAGAAACAGACTGACAAATGGAGATGAATGGAGAGAGACAGACATGCGGAGAAATGAAGGAATGACCATATTTTAATTCACCAAACCCCCTCCTTTGTATACCAATCACGCTCATAACTCACACAGTTATGTAATCACATTTAAGTGGCCGAGCAGAGGGGAAAATAGCATGTGAAAATACCAGCCACCAAGAAGACACCGATTCATCTGCAGTCTATGGGGCCAAGACTCATTCAGACAGCATTCTCTAGTTTCATCTCAAAGTCTAGCTAACACACACACACACAGCTTCTAGTACTTAGAGCTGCTCATTAGGATGAAAGCTGAAAGCGACATTTCCTCATATTGTCAAACAATCACTTTCATCACAATTACAAATTGTCCAGAGCAGTGTGTGCGTATGCACGTGTGTGTTTTGGAAAAATCGGGCCTGGTGTCATGCTCTCATGTTATTGCGACGTCAAAATGAAAGTGCGCTTTTGACCCGAGTACCTGCATCAGTTCACCCTTCGGCTGTGTTGTGTATAATGCACCTTGTAAGGCTTAGAGTAATCGTTAAAGCTGTTGATCTGATTTTCATGAAGAAGTAAGCTGAGGTGTCTCTGGTTGTCAGAGGTAATTTCACACTTGAAAGCCTGAGATCGTGGTGCATCCTCAGCCTATCCAGGAATGTGATATCAATTTAGGAATGTGGGCTGGTGTAAAGAAACATTGTTTTACTCACATCAGCCTACACACAAACATGTGCACACACATACACACAATGTGTGTGTTTCACACTAATCGCGCTGTGCTGTGCTTATTAATCCCTTATTTTAGTCTTCAGGCTTCCCCTCTCACCTCATTAGCTTGTAAGATATCCTTCCTGTATTTAAGATCAGCCACAGCAGGACAAAAAGCACCCCGGGGGGTAGATTAATGCAATTTAACCCAGCCCAGATCCACTCATTATCATACATGGAAAACTTGCCTCAGACTCTTTCAGAATGATGTTGTTTCCATTATTTCTTTTTTTGTGTTGAGTATGGCCAACGCCCACGTACACACAGCTTCAGCCATGTTACCTGTGTAAACACAGACAAGGCCACTAGGCACTGTGTGGAAAGGAGACGCTTGTGTTGCTAGTGTAACCTCCACAACCTCTGACAGGACAAACTGTCATTTCACGTCAACCTTTTTTTCCCCGTTTTTTTCAGACCTGCTCGTCTCTCCCACGGTGTATTTATCTAAAAGGGAATTCAGGGTCACCTCACCTTTTCTGCTTTCTTCATCAAGTGAATTGTTTTGCTTTGTTTTGGGTTTTTTTAAAGGAAACACATTATCTGCTTGTGAAGGCCTTCCTAAATACAAGGTTTTTCTGTAATGATGAATAACATATGGAACTGTCTTCACATCCTCATGTGGAGACTGCAAACTAAGAGTAAACCCGTGATAAACTTAATCAGTGCTGCCACCTGTTGGATATGATGCAGCATCAATAGAGGATAACTAAACCAGGAAGTCTCAGTCAGCCTCTGTAATGAGTATGAAATGATCTGATCTACTCATAGGGAATCTGATTAAATGGCTGTAATTGATCCATGTTGATCACTTTCTATCAGTTACACTTATTCAGCCTCCAGATGATTCTGAGGTGCCATAGTACACTTTCATATTCCCTTACAGAATATATAAATAAGAGCAATTGAAGAGAAGAAGTGTCATCTCCTCCAAGCTATCCTCAGCCATGCCTTTACACACACCTCTGGAAGTGTAGACATTTGGTAATTAAGCCTTGGCAACACCCAGAGACTCTTGCACTGCCACCACAAGGCGAGAAGGGGTTGCAGAAGGGTGTAACAAGGTGAACAAGCATATTTCTGAAAATAAAGCAGTCATTTAAAGACCCTGCCATCTAGTTTTCAAATCTGAGTTATATCAGAGGTTTTTGGTTAGTTTGTTTTTACAGTAACAATCAAAGCCTAGTTTAAAAAAAACATTGTTTTTAATTGTCTCAATGTTATTATTAGGACAAACATCATTTAATTGGAGTCTGACAGTCAAAAACTCAGTTAAGTGGCTTCATTTGTATTGTGTGGGCTGGTTTGGCGAGATTTAATTGATGGCCTTGCATACGAACAAGTTAAAAAGCTCAGGGAAAACAGTCAAAACTTAGACGTTAGAATATTTGTAGGGTAATAAAGGAGTTTATGGTCGACACGTGTTCTTATATATAAAAATGTCTTCCACTTGAATTAGGATTATTTATCTTTTACAAACTAAAGAGGTAATCATGAATTCCATTTAGATATAAGCAAAAATAAGGCATCATGAAGAACTGACTTGTGTAGAGGTCAGAAAACCATGACACCGCCTCTTCTTAGGCCACACCCCTCAAGTTGCTAAACCACTGCTGTGATTGCGCCAACATGCTTAAAGTGGTAAGCACCCATTTAGCTCCTAATCACACGGTATCCTCTGAGGTATCATTACATTGTTAACCTTAAATAAACAAACAAAATAAACAAACTAATTAATACTGAAATGATTCATTATGAAAATCATAAACATGTATTAATTATTAATCAAACATGAACTTAATATTAAACCCAAAATATAAGGCAGACATCTGACAAAATGGGTTTTGAATCCACCAGCTGATTGGCTCTCTTCTCCGTGGCGTTTGCGTGTTCTTCCGGTGCTCGTGTGGGTTCTCTCCGGGTACTTCGGCTTCCAGTCCAAACACATGCATGTTATTTAAACTGGCCATTCTAAACTGGCCTTAGCTGTGAATGTGAGTGTGAATGGTTGTCTCTCTGTCTCTGTGTCAGCCAAGAACATGACTGGAGACCTGTCCAGAGTGTTCTCGGCCTCTGGCCCCATTATAGCTGGGCTCCAACCCCTCCACCACCCCGCATTACTGACTGGATAAGTGGAAGAAAACAAAAGGATTGATGTTAGTTTTATGTGAAAAGATCAAGGAACAGAAGGTTTCTGAAGCCTTTAAGAGGTAAAATTTGGGTTTCTGTACAGAGCTCTTCCCATCTGTAACTAGAAAAAATCAGCTACTCTCAGCTGCTCCCTTATTCACAAGGGATCCCCACAGCCGGTAGCTCCACATGTTTGATTTGGCTGATTCTGTCAGATCCCCGGAGCGATTTGTGTCTCCTCCCTGGATCGAAAAAGGATCTTTTACTTGTTAGGTGAATGTGTAGACAACTACGTCAGCCATGCTTTCCATTCATGACTAAGAGCAGATTCTCTTTTTACCCACTCTGCTGTCTCCAGGGTCCTTTAATGTGCACCTGCGGCCGCCTGAATCCCTCTTCAAAGTAATTTTCTGGCTTGGCTACTTCAACAGCTGCCTGAACCCCATCATCTACCCCTGCTACAACCGCGAGTTCAAGCTGGCTTTCATCCGGATCCTGAAATGTCAGTGTCACCAACGCAAACGTCCAGGCTGGAGAGAGTATAATTACCGTTCCTCCACCTTCAGCTCCTCTGGAAACTCACGCAAAAACTCGACGGACCACAACTCCGGCTGCCTGAACGGAAGCCAGCGTACTCTGCCATCCTCAGCCAGCCCGAGCCCGAGCTACCTGAGTAAGGGTCTGCCGCCTTGCCCTGAGGGGGAAGCATTATACGTCTGGGGAGCTACCACCCCAACGCCATCCACCCCCAACTTGCTGCCCGGCAGCCCCACCAACTGCCAGCCGACAGCTCTGAGAGCGGATATGAGAGGGGGGAGAAAAGCTGAGGAAACTACAGGGGGAGTTTTCTCTTTCTCCTTTGTGAAGAATAAAGATAAGGGAGGAGTCAACAAAGACATTATTGTGCCTGTTGACAAAGTGTGACTCATGCCTCGTACTAAGATGGAACTTACTGGTAAATTCCGTTTAGGGATCACAGTAACAAACAGAGCAGGGATGTAGGATTTCACAGGCTTCACTGTACATGGTCCCATGATCATTCATCAGTCAGTGGATTATCATTGTCATAAGCTGTTGATGTAAGGTGAAGAGTATTGACTATGCTGCTGTATCACAGGTATTTTGTTCCATGTTGCTGTAACTGGGATTGACAGTAGGGTTTCTTTCAGTAGACGGTAACAGCTCTGAGACAGTGTTTGCTGCCCTCTTTGGACTGGACGCAAATCTGTGCATGCATGTTTTTTGATTCAGACTCAAGGAGAAAAGACTGAAAGGACCTCCATCCAGCACAGCCTCTCCATCACTCCCTTTCAGTTAAACCTCCACATCTGCACTGTACAAAGACTGAACGTGTCGAAGAACCCGAGTCGTGTAAAAAGCGTGGAAAGACAACTGATCACTGTTCTGTTGCAGTCACTTGGTATCTCTATGGTATATTGTGGAAATAAAGTATAACCTGTTTTATCTGCTGTGCGCACAATCATCCCATATCATCTTCTTTGTATGTTTGTAGAAATGTGATGAATAAATAAAAGTAGAATGTTGCTCCAGTGCTGCTTCAAGGCTAACTCTTCATCTCTCGCTTTTCTCTGGGAAGTGCTCTGTCAGGTATTATCAGAGGCGTTAACATCAGTCTGATAATGGAAGCAGATGGTGGTGTTCATTAGATTAAAAAAAGGTTTTCCTCATTATGTAGACAGTTAAGTTAACGTAAACACAGCTCATGATCTGTTGTTATTTAATTATTAATCACCAACTACCAATTAAGAGTGTGATAAATCATATGTTTTTAGAAGATATAAAAGAGAGGATCCAATACTGGAGACAGAAACATGGAGAAGGTCAGAAAAGTGTAAATAATTCAAGAAGAAACACAAACCAACACAGAACTCTGGGGATTGTCTGCACTTTTGTCAAATAATTCAACACATGCAAATAATCATTACACATATTTGACAGATTTATGTATATATATATATAAAAAACCACTCTCATACTCTATTACATTAGCAGCAAAAATGATCCAGCAGTTTAATTTTTATCTATTAAAAGATGCAGAATGCACCTTTATATTCTGTCCTTTATGGATTTCATAAAGTCACACTTCCTGGAACTTTCCTTGATCGGTTGGTCCTTTCCACCAATGATTCAAAACAGCCTTTGTCTGTGATTGATTACAAGTACAAAGACACACAGTTACACAGATTTGTGATAAGGGTAAAGTGGTGGTTTGTACTGTCACTTCACAGCACCCTGGCATACCCTGCATCTTTCCCAAAAACTGGGATAGGCTCCGGCTCCTCCCTCTGCAACCCTGAACTGGATAAGAGGAATAGGATGGATGGATGGATGGATGGACTGAAATAAGAAAGAGCCTCTAAACTATAGTCTATTTATTATTTAAAACACTTTTACCCCTCTCCTGCATAAAAACCGAGCAATTAGCATGCCTCCGTCACAAAGTGACAATATCCACCCACCAGCATGTCTATAGATCACCAATACATCATAAAACACATTATATTTAAAGAATCTGTACAATCCACATAAGAAGCTGTTTAAAAATAACAAGACAAGAAAGTGATCTTACTTTGCTTTTTAAAAAAATGCTAATATTTTACATCGATTTTACCACTTTATGTTCATAGAGTACAACACAGTCCATTCAGCACTTAGAGAGAGACCAGCTGTTTATTCTGCTTCACACAGTGGAAGGTGAGTGGAGCTGACAAAGAGTTGCAGGTAGCAGAGGAGGAGATAAATTAGCACTGCATTTCACTTTTTATTACCAGCTGAAATGAAACCATCGCTCTTGCAAAGGTCCAAGAATTAACGCATTCAGGTGAGAGGACTTTAGCATTTTATTCAGCAACCTTGTTCAGACCTTATTTTCACTGCCTTTCAAGATGAAATACCTTCCTGTCCGCAAGCACCAACAGAAGTGTACAAACATCTTTCATCTTTTTTTTTTTTAAATTTTAATAAATCTTTTCAGAAAAATGTCATGTATTCAGTCTCAGGTGTGAATATTCTGGCGTCTTCCTTTTATACTTAACTGTGATAATAAATAAATAAATAAATATTGCTTGTTCTGTGGAATTGGATTTCACTTTTTTGCTGGTTTTTACCCACCAAACAGTCTTTTTTTGGCTGCACAGCAGTAGAGATCAGACAGGAAAACAGGAAGAGAGCAAGGGGGAATGACACACAGTTTTTTCCCATTATTTCTCAGTAACGCCCATAAAACAGTAGCTTCTACTTTTCTTTTCTGGTGTAAACTGCTGAACCTCACCTGAACGACCTCCTTCGACATGATGCTGGCATTAAGACATACTGTGTTCTGTTTTACTACACCACATGTTCAAACATGCAGATGTCCGTTTTTTTTTACGTTAGCCAAGGGCTGGAAAAACCTGATACAGGCAGGAGCGTGGACATACTTTGCAGCTTGTGACACTCGTCTTGGGAAAAATACCACGTGTGGGGAGTGACAAATTGTGAGATACATGTAAGTGGAAAGGAACAGAAAGGTGGATCAAAAGGAGCAGGCCACTCCTTTCTTGACTCAAGAACTCCTTCCCTTTTTTTTTATTTCTGCTCTTTTGACATCATGGCGTTCAGTGGGAAATATGAGCTTGAGAGTCAAGAGAATTATGAGGAGTTTCTGGAAGCAGTTGGTATGAGGATACTTTTTTTCTTAAAAGCCATACATGGACTAATGTCAGGCATCATTTGTTTAAACTTTGTTGGACTTCTTGCTCTGGGATTTAACCCGCTCATTCACAGGTCTTCAAAATGCCAAGACAGACCACAAAGTGGTGACTGAGGTGTTGCAGGATGGGAATAACTTCACCTGGACACAAACCATCCCAAACTGGACCTGGTCCAATAAATTCATTGTTGGTCAAGAATGTGAGCTGGCGACGATGACAGGATCCAAATTCAAGGTGAGTAACTAAAATGCACAGAGGAAATTTAGGATTTGCTGTTGACAGTGTTCACAACTTGTCATAAAGCCTTCGTTTAACCAAACCTCCACGGATATTTTTCTTAAGGCACCTGTAACTATGGAAGGCGACAAGATTTCAGTGCAGTTCCCTCAGTACCACTTCACAGCAGAGATCGTTGATGACAAGCTAGTAATGGTAGGAGAACTTATTCACAGCACTTACTCAGTGAGACGAATAATCCCATAAATAAATCAGTTTGATCTTTCAATACCAGATTATCTTTAATCCTCTTTTTTTCTTTTTGCGTATGCAGACTTGCGTAACTCCAGGAGAGAAGGGTGTGACCTTCAAAAGAATCAACAAGAGGATCTAACACGAGACTCAACACGCTTCGATGGAAAAGAGGCTGCAGAAGGTGAAGCATGACAGTGCCTGTTAAATGGACCAAGGATGAGAGTCATTGGGCTTCACAGGTCCAAAACTTAGGCCCAATTCAGCAGAAGTGGTGAAACAACATTATGTACTGTATGTTTAAGCATGTTCATCTGTAACAGTGTTCATTTTTGAGCCAATGAATGTCTCCTCTTTTACTTCCAAAGTGCTAATGATCTGTCTCTGAGCTCTGATTTTGAAAGTCAACATATTTTCCGTTCACTTCTTTTATCAGTTGTTTTTCAGCCTTTTTTACTTGTATGTCACTTTCATGTGAAATCATGAGCACAAGGTGTCCTCTTACATGCTTTAGACTGAATGCTTTTTTCATGACTAAATCATAAACTATGATTTAAATAATTAACAGAATACTTGGTGTTCAGTTTTTAGTCGATCTTTTTGGCTGCTCTGTCCTCTGTCTTCTTGTGATGCCAAAGAACATCACGAGCTCAACTCGTACTGACATAAAAGGACTTTATTATTACGACTGTTAAAACCATTAGTCACACTTTCGCCACTGATTTTAATGCTACAAGCACACAGCGAGCTTAAGGGTGATACTTTTTGGTTTCCTTCTCGGTTCAAACTTGCGAGACCTTGTTCCATAATTACAGAGTGTCCTGTGAAAGATCATCATTCTCATCTATCGTTACCGGTGAATGAAACTTGCTTACACAGTGCAATCTTCCACAGCTGATCTCAAAGAACAGAAGTAAAACCACATCTGCTGACACAGAGGGGAAAATGAGTCTTTTGCTCATATTACACCACAGTCTGTGCATCTGATGCTTTTTCAGTTTCCCTTCCTTTCAAAACAAGTTATCTGTTTTTAATGCAGTAATACAAAAGACACTTCGTTTAACTTATGGCATGAATCGTCAGGCTGAAATCAGCAGTACACCTTAACAAAGGCGTAAACAAGCAGTACAATAACTTCGTCAGTCTTTTAATATCTTTATATTTTCCCTGAAACTTGACGGTGATACCGCAGAGTTAGTACGTGCTGATGAACAAGATAAACTGCAGAAGAAGTTCTGCAGCATCAGTTTTTAAAGTGCAAAGTTAGTTTCCTGTCATTTTCATCCACTTCCTTTTTTTGTGTAGAAATGATTGTTGAACTCAAAGTCAGCTTCTCTTTTACTCTCTTTCCTTTATGTTATTGTTTTATCTTGTTCTTGAAATTGTAAATAAACTCAGTTAAGCAAAAAAGCAAATTCAAAGGAAATTTAACAAATGGGAAAATATATTTCTGTGCACATTTGATACATGAAAACCAGAGGAGGGACAGGTATCATAAATACGACCCCATACACATCTGTGCAAACTGTAACAGCCGCATAGACCTGCTAGTAAATATTGTTTCAGGTGGATCTTTAACCCTTTTTGTAGTTTGTGGTGTTCTGACTAATCAAAACCATTAATTAACCATTGATGTGTGAGAGTAAGCATTTAAATCTGTGCTTCTCCCCATCTCATTAAGTTTTATGGTCCTACAGAATGAGAGGTAACTGATGCTACATCTCCTCTTCCAGCTCTGCTTTAAAATGTCAGACCTTGTACATTATGTTTTCCAAAATAACAGATTTTTAAAACATAAATAAAGGATCAAGTCCAATTCTAAAACCTCTAGGGCGAGGAAAGAGTGTAACAGCACAGTTTAGCAGTGAGAAACATCCCGATTTTTCGCTTATTGCACTTCTAGTCCGTCCTACTGGCCGATTCACCCTCAGTATCTGGTTTTGTGGCTGTTGGCCTTAGTATGAATTTTTTGCTCGACACTCCGGGCTACAAGTGCGTTTCTCCAATCTCACCACTAGGATGTGCCCTATTTCTTCATAAAAACACAAGACTTTAGCTTTTGGCACGAAGTAAAAAAGGTTTCAATCTTTGCAAGAGAAAAAAATACATTTAAGAGATTTTCAGTCTGTTCAGAATCACTGTGGAATTTATTGGCCTTAATATGACAACAAAAAAAATGTAAATAAAAAAAATACAAAGGAAAGTAAATATAGTTGAAAAAAATAAAGCTTTTATCAGTCTTATAAAACTGGGCTGTGTTCACTTGGACAGTGGCAAATGTATAAGAAGTATTTATGCATATATATTTCAAATGCACTTCTATATCAGTGGTACATGTCATCATAAAAGAGAGAAAAAACAGAACCTCCTCCGTCATCATCATCTATAATCTGTCAAGTTTTAAACTGTTGTGTGGTTAAAATCCTGCATATGATGTCATATCACAACATTCCCATCATATAGCTGGGCTTTTTTATTGAGCATGACATCAAACATGTAGCTGTTTTTCATGTCATGTGTTCTTATGTGGGGGGGAAATGTGTTCACAGAACGCCTGTGCTTCTGAATGAGTGTATTTAAATAAGGCTGGATAAAACAAAACGAAATAAAATAATGATACTGGGGGAAACACATGATACATGATCAGCCATGCTGTTTACTGTCAAGTCAACTTATATACCCAATTATTACACATTTGCATGACATTGTAAAACACCCTCCAATGGATCCTTATTGTATTATTTAGACAATGAACCCACTACAGTAACCACTGGATACTTTAAAATATATACAGCACTCCCCCGCTGTACCAAGAAAAAAATATCCATTGTATTAAAGAAGTAGCACCCACATTAACCTTTATAAACAAAACATTTCTAGCCATGTGTTAGGAATAATTACAGTATAAACCCATCAATAACACTGATTAAATGTTGCATTATGACATGAGGTCAGCAGCCTTCTCTGCAACCCCCTCTTCACCCAACCCTTTTCCAAATTCCTCTCCTGAGGACACATTCAAAGGAAGCTGGGAGCTTTCTTCTGTAGCTCCACATACAAAAGCCTACAGGAAAATGATCCATTAACAAACTGACGCCTGGAACACCACCCTCCCCCTTCTCTTCATCCACACCTCTACAGATGAGCCCCTGAAGACTGAAGATCTGGAAAATTCCTCACAGTGGCATCATGTTTGTTTGTTTGTTGGTTCTTTAGGATTCAGTGACTGAAATTGTTAAATATTTGCAAGCAAACATGATTAAACAAAAATGTTCCAGATTTTCTCAGTTCCACAGTAAGATAAATATGCCGCTGTGCTGCAGGGAACAAAGCTAAGCCTCAGCAGTCTCTAAGAGTTCACGATTGTGTGTGCGACATGAGGAGGATGGTCGGTTTGTAAGCATTATACAAGAGGATAATGTCTTGTTTGTCAGAGAGAGCCCCATCACTGAATAGGTTTCTATATGTCAAAATGCCACACAGCATAGAAAGCACGGATGGAGCTGCGGAGGCGGACTGCAGGAGCAGATGAGAGGCTTAACTTGTTCATCAGCACTCTGATTAGCGATGCTGCTCCTTTACTACCCCACCAGTAGTTACAGTGTGGACTGACTGAGTAAATTATTTGCTTTAGATCTGATCTTTGAATTGCAAAGTGCTGGAAGAGTATGCACATACTATTCTGCATTCATGCATAATCAGACAAGACTGTACTTACTGTCTGGTACTTTTAGTTCTGCATATAACCTCAAAAAGATCTTAACACAGCTGCCAGGTATTTGTATTATTTTAAAGCAGAAGAAAAGATTAGAACGTGACTAACAGCACTTAAATGTATTTAAACTGCTCCACTGGCTTTAGTTTAATGTGGGCAGGTTTAATGAATGGTGTGCTGCAGTGACAGCATGCGGTCACAGCTGGAGGGCTGTGTGTGTAAAACCTGCAGGAGTTGTTACATTGTCTTCTCTCTAAGACAAGTAACAGTGGAAACCATCGTGCACCTGAAAAGTTGCAGGCACTTGAGAAGAAACACACCTTTCACAAACTCACTTCAATCACTTGTGTGTTTATTTTTTTCATGGCACTTTATGATAAAAACAGATCATTTTATCATTCAGTGTCACATAAACCAAGGCTACAAAAGAATATAAAAATACAAATTGGACGTTTGTGGTGTCATTTCGTTACTATCACATTAGACGAGGGTTGTTTGGTGTGACTGGCATCAGTATTTATTATGGGGGAAAAAAAGAAGAACAAAAAAAGCATGGTTAAACTGGCTAAAAGACAAATGCATTCAGTAATATCTATCACTCCCAAGCCTGATGCTGCAATATGCAACATATTCATTGTGTTCAGAACCCGCCGCCCTCTAGAGGAGATCCAGTTTACAGCAAGTCAAGTCACAATTATATATATATATATATATAAAAAAAAAAAATTATATATATAAGTTAAAAAAAATAAAAATCTAATTCACACCAACAGCATTCAATGAAAGAATCAGAAAAAGACTGAACTAAAATATAATGAAGACAAATGGAATGCATAAAATACAACAAAACTGTACACAGAGTTAGAAAAACAAAAAGGCATAGTATCATAGTTCATATCACTGAAACGCATCAACACATCCTTTTGGTGGATGCAGGATTATATTAATCTGGGTAATCCTGTTTCAGGAAGCTTCATGTAGTGTTATCTAACAAATATCTGTACATGTCTGTGAGCCTGACAGCTGCTCAGGACAAGGCACGGACATGTGGAGGCTGCCCAACGTCCACAACTAACACCAGAGTGAAGTGAAAAGTCGGGACATTTAAATGACAGGCAATTCAAGGTTCAAGAAATTCCAAGTAGCATATCTGAGTTTACACTTCTTCCAGAACAACATCACAGTTTTCTACAAAGCTGAGAAGCCACTTTCAGTTCAGTCAAGAGCTGGAACAATTAACAGATTCGCTCATGTGCACTTTAAATGTTTCTTGGCTCCCGCCTGCTTTTCTTCGCCATATATAACTGCAGATTTTCTATATTTAAGTAGGCTTAACAAAAAACAAAAAAAAAAGTATGAATACATCAGCTTTAGCTCTCATTAATTTATGAACAATGTGTTTTTAACCTGATTTCAGAAATATCACACAGTTCATCAACCTAAGACCCAAAGAGATGATTTGCAGCCCTAATTCAGTCAAAATATAGTAAAAAAAAAAAAAAAGATCCCAAAAATTGGAGTCCGCAAAGTTAAGGTATCACTATGATACCAGCCGGCACCCCTCAAGGTCGGCACTGGGATATGTTTGTACTTTAACAGGAAGTGGGAGACTGAAGAAATGTGGAACAATTAGAAACGACAGGCTGCAGATAATGGTGTGTCAAACAAGCGACAGTGGGCTTATTCAGCTATGTAGCAGACTATTTCATGCATTCAGTTACCGAGCTGTACACAGTATGGTCCAGTGATGAAGAAGGGGAGTCCCCGCAGATGCTGAATTAGCATCCACTTTAAAGCATAAGCACAGAATAATGAAGGAAAGGCTGCTAGCTTCAGCCTTAAAACCTGAGCCTGTTTCTATGAACAGTTACAAAGAAAACTAACTGACCAATGGTGGATTTCTAAGCTGGCAAAAAAAACTACATAATATCAAAAATGAATATTTTTTTTAAAAGTCATAAATAAAAGCTATGGCATGTTTCAATGGCATCATATTCAAGTATAATCTTGTTAAAGTCCCTGATACTTAGTGGTTCATGTAAACATTTGAGTCATTAACACAGACACAGAACCAACAGTTCAGAAGGCAGCAGCAATTCATATGTACAATACACACCAGCGTTGTCTCCTTCACCATGCTGGTCCAGTCACATCAGTTTGTCTTTTAATTCTTTGAGTGGTGCTGGAGAAGTTAAAACTTTAGTATGACAAAGCCTGCAGCTTTAACAGAGCCACACGTTCACCTGCATGCGTGAGTGCTCAGCCACAAGGCTCGACTTTGGAGGTGAGAGAGAAAAAAAGATGATGAGGGTGGGGGGGGAATAAAAATACTGCAGGCCTGATTGAGCTGCAGACTTCACCTGCTGTGCACAGAACAATGACTTCTTCGTCCCCTCTGAGGTCTTACGTTGTGAGGAATTCTCAGAGAAGCCCTTCAGCTCATTAAATCAATGTTCAATGGCGTGCAGGAGACACAAGTAAAATTTCCACTGACATACACAGTCTCTTTGTGCCCTGCCACATCAGCAACAAGCCACCATTTCTTTCATCTCTCTGAAATGGTGGCTCAAAAAAAAACAAACAACAAAAAAAACAATATCAGCCAAATTTTCTCTATAGCATGTGTTCAGTTTTTGGGATTAGTAATTTAAAAAAAAAAAAAAAAAAACACGTCAAGCAGCAAGATATGCTTATCACAAATACTTTGTCTTCTGTGCACTTCTAAAATTGGCTCAGCTATCACAACTGAGAACAGGCACTGAATGAGGTGGGTGTTGGATCACATGGCTGCTTTCATCTCATTCACAGTGATGACAGTCTCAAAATAACACAGATTTATAAAGTCAGCTCGGAATATAGGGATAAGAATTTCGCAGCGCCTCAGTATTTCATGAGGCAGAGGAGCATTTGTCATGTCAGTGTGATGACTTCCACTGGATCTGTCTTGCTTTTGGACATCTGTTTGCGTCTGAGGCGTCTCTGTGAGAGGGACGAGGGAGCTGGGCAAGCTGAAGCTGTTGCGGTGGCGACGGAGAGAGAGAGGAGGTCTGTAAGTGGGTGTTTGGGGATTTGGAGGTCTCGATCAGCGGACTCCCGTGGGGGTTTGCGTTCCCTCTCCGTCTCCTGGCGTCACCTGTCAAAGCAGCCGGCTGTGAATGTGTGATGAGCCCCCAGGTAGCTCCCACTGTAAGCCATGCTCAGACAGTGTCGTGGCTCTCCAGCAAGGGCCATCTGCACAGAAATGGGGCCCTGGAGCGGCAGCCCACGAGCCCCCGGTTGGAGACCTGAGGTTAGGCTTGGGTAGGAGGGGAACGCCCCCGCAGGAGTGATGGAGGCGGCCCCAGTTAGAAGACCCATCCTATGACTCTGAAGAAAGTCCTGAGACATGTTTACCACAGACCCCAAAGCCTGGGAGTCAGCTAGTGCCTGCAGCTGGGAGAGGGATGGGGAATGCTGGGAAATGTGTGGAAAGCTATCTGGCTGAAAGAGCAGCTGTGGTGTGGAGGTGGTGGTGGAGGAGACTGGTCTCTGGATGGCTGACACTGGAGAGAGGTGAGAGGTCTGCGGCTGAGACTGCAGAGAGGAGGGCCGGTGAGGAGGCGTGGATTTGGCTTTGTTGGCCTCCTTCACATCGTTGTCATGAGCACTGAAAGGGAAAGGCACATATTTCAGTCATTATCACACCTCCTGAAAAACTGAAATAAGTCAATAAATGTGTAGGTTTGTGTGTCCCTTACAGCAACATCAGCTCAATGCACTGGGTGAGGTGGTCCCAGGTGTAGCCTGTTAGTAAATGCAAAGCAGTTGTCCAACTTGGAGAAATCTGAAGGCAAATACGAGATGCTGCTACACACGCAGCAGCAACCTGGGATGGCCTGAAACTCAGAAAGGCATGGTCTGTGAAAGAGAAAAAAAAGACCATCACTCTATGTTCAACACCTGTGTGACACACTAAGTAAAGTCCAGTTCACTAGCCTCTTTTAAACTCACCCTGCAGTGAAACCTCCAGGAAGTAGTGTGTGTATTTCTCCATGAAAGCCTTGGTCTTGGAGAGGGAGGACAGTGGCCACCCATTGTAGAGGTCACCCTCCTGCACTGAGGCATGGAGGTAGTAGTCAATAAAGTGGGCGGGTGTGGGCATACACAGATTCCAGCCAAAGGTCTCGAGCAGCAGGAGCTCCATTTTGATCAGATCCTTCTTGTTGAGAACTATGTTCAGGCTGCACATGAACCCCAGAGAGTTCAGCTGCTCCAGTTTGGGGACCCGGTCCTCCTTTTCCTCAAATTTGCCTGCAAAGAAGCAAAGATGTAGTGAGGGTGGCTATAAAACTTTAGTTACACCTTCAGACTTTAGAGCCATAAAGACAAACAATAGAAACATCCAATATTTATTTAATTTATGTAACAGTTTACATATGAATTCAAACAGGCAACCTGTGTATTGCACTTGCAAGTTGATAAAAATATAAAACAACATTACACCAATGCAGAAGACATGCAGCTTTTAGATATGGGATCCGACCTGGTTTTTTGTGTTATGGATAAAGATTTTGAACGAAAAAGAGTCTTTACCATCTTTAAAAATATAAAACATCATTTACATTTTATAGGCTGTAATGGATTTATAAAATATGAACCAACTCATTTAAACAGTCATTAGCTGCACCTCTTATAGTGATTAAAAAAAATGCAAATCATAACTAACATCATCTCATGCACTGACAGAAAAGTAAATAAGAATGTAAAATCTGGACCAGAATGAGTTGCATCTGGAAATGGGTGATGATGATCTTTGCACAAGAATGTTTATTAATTGTTTTCCCTCTTTTTTTTTTCTTTTTTTTTTTAAACAAGATTACAATCATGTGCAGCAGGTTTACGGTCAGTGCTAAAGCAGTTTATTACCTGCTAAGAATTAGCAATTAAGTTGGCTACTCCTGAACATCTGGCCATAGAGCAAAGTGATTACACTAATAAGCCCAGGAAGGCTTACAGTGGACCATAAAAAGGACTTTCTATGAAAAATCACTCCAGATCCTCGCAGACATTAGAGCAATGTCATTTTTAGTGAGTCCCCCTCCCCGTCCTAAGGCTTCCTGCTTTCCATAGCAACAGCCCTGAGGCCTCAGGGGTCCATGTGACCAATGAAGAGGGGTGTTTCTGCCTTTAATCCAAGGGTCCAACAGGCCTCTTCTCAAACATTAAGAATGAGGGCAAGGAGGGGTCGGGTTACACTGATACAGACTTCTCTTTAAAGCCTGCAATGAACTGAACACAGCTTTTACTACTAACTTGCAATGGAAGTTGCTGGCTCTCAAAGTCAGAGCTCACATTTTTTTAACACTACTTTTAATAATTGGGAAAATACTTTGGATATTTAGCTGTGGAATAAGACACTTTAATTTTAAACAAAGGGGTTAAGGGATTAAACATTACAATGTCATAATAAGAAGTTTTTTAACAACTAAGTATTCCTGTGGACACAAAAGTGGAGGATCCTAGCAGATAAATTACACTAAAACACTATAAATATAGTCAACAACATAATACTCTGAAACAAATGTTTTCATACTGCTTAGACTTGCTAAATAGGAAGAGATCAAGTTAATACAGTTTGTTCTACGTGAGAAGCACTCAGAAGGACATTTAACAAAAAATAAATAAAATAAAATAAATCAGTGCTGCATTATGGACAAAGAAAGAAAGAAAAAGTTTCTAAACTAGAGTAAATATTTCTTTGGTCCTTCTGTAGTGTTGCGTTCGATCATAAGCAAAAATTACCGATAACTCAATAGCTTAACAATAAGCTAATATTGATCTGATTAATTGTTGATTTTTTTTTAATTTTGAGGACTACTTATTAAAGCATATTTATGTCTACATGTCCAATTCGCTATCTAGCCATATCTTTTTTCTAAGAATAGAATTTACAAAATATAACATTGAGAATAAAAATTTATTTGGAGACATTTAAATAATCAAAAATACATATTTTTTCCTGCCTGGAGACGAAATGTCACCCCATTATATCACGCTGGTAGGATTAAAATGTTACGCTTCAGCTTGGTGAAAATATGCATTAAGCTGGAAACAACAAAAACTCTCTGCTGGGGAGAGTTTTTGTTGTTTTGTTGTCATCTTCTAATCTAAGACAAGGCCAACGAAACACTAAAAACAGGAGTTTTACTGACCTTTCCCAGCTACAGTTATAAGCAAACAACAACAACAACAATTACCCGACAATGTCATTGTCTTCAAGAGACCTCATTTTCATATTTGAGCCCACATCTAGTGGAGCAGAGTGTCTTCCTACAAGTGCAAATTTTATCACCTATGCTGCAAACCACCATTAAGCTGGAGAAGGAAGAGAGGGGATGGGACTGGCAGGCCAACATGCAGGGATGTGGGGGTGAGACAGTAATTAGTAGAGAAGCAGTAATGGTGTCTATCAGGCAGAACAGGAAGCACAATGAAACAGCGCTGTTTTACAGCCACTTGGATTCAATCCATGGCTCAGTCCACTCTCGTCCCATTCTCTCACCTTCATATCCTCTGGATCAGGGCCCTGTCTGCCCCTAGACTGCTATGTCCACACAGACACTGCCATAAAAAGGCATCACTGCCCCCCTATCTCCACATAACCCCAGTCTCTTTGATCCTAAGAGACACAAGTCAAGCTCCTTATTGTGTTCTGTGATTATTCCTCTGGTTTACAACAGAGAGTGACCAAAAATAATCTTCAGTTAAACCTGCCAAACCATAATAAGAGTTTAAACCGGAAACAGGTTTAAATTACTATCATGGATATTACAGTGTGTCATTTCAATAAGTGAACACATCATCAAAAAACACAAGACTGTGAATAAAGTCACTTTCCAACACCCACTCCTCTCCTGCAATCTGACAGCATCTGAATATAGCAACTTAATATCTGAATGAGCATCCTCATGTCATTTACACTTCATATTCAACAAGCCTGAATTGCATGCAATCACACTAACAGATAGGCATGATCAAGATTAGCACATCTCGTGCTTCTCTGAGTGCCTCAGCTCACTAGAGAATAACACTTAACAGCCATAACATGTACATAAGAGTGTCTCACCAGCTCTGATTTGCAATAAGATTAAGACATTCTTGTATGATGTATTGCTGCCATTCCCGGTACACGAGAGCGTGCTTCACGAGGCTGTGTGAGGCAGAAGGGTTCGACTGTCTAAGCTAAACACATACTGTGATACTGCACTTAGTCTCGATAACAGAGTGATCATCAACAAAAAAGTTTAATTATACGTCACCAGATCTGACACACGTGCAGTAGCAAGTCTTTTTCATGTGTGGTGAATACGGTGTAGCATAGCTCTCTCCATCACCGACATGGGTGGGTCTGAATAAGCTCTGAGGAATTTTGTTCTGAATGTAACGGACTGATGAAATCAGAAAGCCTACAACTAAGGGTGTAAGTAGTTCCTGGTTCTATTTTTTCTCAAGCACAATAACCAGTTACCATTTGAAAATGTTATCTAAACGAGTACTAAAAATGTTACTATACATTATCTAGTCATCAAGTCATAGTTTTTTCTTATTAACTAGCTTTAATTAAGTTAAGAAATAGTGGAAAAATAGCCAATGTGCTCCTCAAAATTGAAAGATGATAATCCCAAATTTCATGTTTTATCCAACCAGCAGTCAAAAATGAAAACATGTCCAATTTCCTGTAACAGAAGGCTTAAGTCATTTTCACACATACAGTGCAGCCAGGAACTATTTTTGAGATTACCAGGTGGAGTGGTGGTGGATGGGACATTAAACAAACTTCATGTTTCCAGCAGAAACTCCGTGACATCGGAATACCGCGTCTCTGAGGCTGTACTTTCAGCACCAAATTTCTAGGATCATAGGTTTTTTGTTTTTTTTCCTACAACAGCACCTAAAATCTAACACTGCTTTCTAGGAGACAATGGACAAGATGAACTACAGTAAGAAATTTACTTTAGACCAATTTGAGACATTTTTCTTCAAATACTATTTCAATCGTTAATTACTTACCAAAACTGTTGTTATATAAAATTGTTGTTAAATAATAAATATCCAGAGCTAATTAGCATTATAGAGTAATTTCTGTCTTTTTTTGAAACGTATAAAACAAAACCAACTGTGCAAAATAGTATATAGCACTGGCCTGTTAAATCCATGAGTGTACACATACCAGTACTAATCATACATACAATTATACAAGTACTAATCACAGTGTTTGGCTTTGAAAATTGTATCACATCTTTTCACTGCTATTTTATTGGAATAACGGTGTGCCGTTTCACTGTTGCCAGTATGAAAGAGATGGTGCATTCCTCTCCCGTGAGTTCAGCTCACCTGGAATGCAGACGGCTACATGATTGTATCTCAAGTCAGTAAGGAGTACAGAGTGGCGCTCCAGAGGTTTTATTTAAAAGCTTTCCTTTACATCTATACCTGCTACTTCTCCATACAAAGCAACTACAAAACACCTATCATTGCTCACAGAACCCAGTGGTGATAATGATGATGAGAAAATGTAGAGCAAGTTGTTGAAAATATTCAGCCTTAATGATGTGTGTTACAGGTTAAGGGTTAGGAAGAGGTAAGACCAGGATGTAAGGCTTCCTCCCAGGTGTGTCATTTAGGGAAGAAATGGAGTTGCGGGCTGAGATGGAAAGCAGTTTAGAGTGATAGGGGCTGTTAGGAAACCTGATAGTTCTACTCTCACACAGACAGAACTCATTTTCTGTTTCTCTCCATTTGGTGACAATGTGCAACTCTAGTAGTTTTCAATCAGCCCTCAAACTTTCTTCACCTGGTAGTTCTCCACCAGATCTAAATCCACTAAAGCATCTTTCCAGCTTTATTGGTGAAAATCTAAATATCTATTGAAAAAGGACACATTATTAAACCAGAAGCCATGAATGACAAAAAAAAAATAACTTGACATAATGACACAACAAAGCTTCAAACAAATCGACCAACAGCCCTGTGTACATGTGAATGCCCTTCCCAAACAGGATTTGTTACTGCTATCAATTAATGCTGATAATCTCACACAAATAAAGTTCTCCCTGCTTTCTCTCTTCAGCTTGACAGCCATGAAGGAATTACCTCTGCTCTTTAAAAACCATTTATTTGTCGGTTCATCTTTCATTGGCAGGGAGAAATTGGTCACAGCTCCATCATAGAATCTCTGTGTTGACGCCCCTGGTTCTGCCAGCTCTCACAATGTAGGCCTGGTCCGACCTTTGACCCCTGATGCTGAATGGCTGGGTGAGCGGGGAGAAACTGAGAAGGCTCAGTCCTGCGTGTATATATGTGTGTGAGATTGCGCGGGGGGATTCAGAGGCTGACTGTGTGAAATGCCATGCAGTATGTGTGGTGACACAGGGAGTTTGTGGGGAAAGAGCGCTTCAGGCATTGCACAACAAAACACAAAATTAGACTAAATGTTGATATTTGCCTACAGTTTTGTGGGTTATAATTACACAAAAAATCTCAAACAAAAAGATGGACTGCTTCATCTGTTTATGGATACTTTTAAGAATATTTTCAAACAAACTTGTGGATCTTAACACTTCTTTATTGTGTCCATATGTCAACTGTTCCATCAGAATCACAGATTTAGACAGAGAGGGAAATGAGTCCCCTATTAATCAACATTTCAGGGTACCCTGCCAAGTGGTTCAGTTCTAACATGTCCCATTTTGCAGGCTACCACCTCTCCCTCCCTTTCTACCCTGTTTAACATCAGCAGCCAACCTGCCTTTGAAGTACCGCTCCACTCATTTCCCAACCCCCCAGGGATGTGGGACTGCTTTTTACTGGCTATCCTGTCCCAAGACTGGCTCTCTCTGCCTGACCCCGACAAGGTGAGAGAACGAGGAGGAAACAGAGCCAGCAGCAGCAGAAGGTAAAGGGACATTACCAGAACAAGCCAGTTTTATGTCTGTGTGTTGGTGGTAGTAGTGGCGCCCTTTTAATGGCAAACTCTGAAATGGATCAGACATGAATGTGGATTTTAATTAGGTGACCACAAGAAAGGGCTCAGTGGGTTTATCACAAGGTTGCCACAGCAACCATGTCCTCTTTTAGTGACATTAGCTTACGGCAAATCTCTACCATACACACACACAAACACACGCCTGCACACACAACAACCTCCACCCCTTGGAGTATGCTCCCCTCCCCCTCTATGGGAAGGGTCTGGCTGGCTGGCTGGCTGGCTGGCCTGCTTGTATTGACTGGCTTTTGTTTGAGGCCTGACTCGGAGAGCATATGGCAGGTGCCCCTCAGAACACAGTTCCTCCCCACCCCCCGGGCTCCGACGCCTATGTAAGTGCACGATGTAGTCAATATGACCGAGTCTTTTTAGTTGTGTCATTTCACAGAATGCTCTGTTTTTTTGTAGCTCAAAACACTTAACTAAATTGGGCTAATGGAACAAAATATATGAAATCCAACTTCAACAAGAGCTTGTAACCGAGATTCATTCAGGAGCGTTCACCTGTCCTGATCAGAAAAAAAAATGTCAAGAAGACTGATGTGTCACTGCAGGACTTCAGCACAACAGATACTTAATTCTGAGGGAATATATTGATTTTCTAAGGCTGAATCCCTCAGACATTCACAAGATTTTGGCTTCACTGAAAAACTGGATCCTCTAGAGCAAAAAAGAGGTCTCAAAATAAAAATCAACATTAAATAAACCTCAGTTCCATTTAATCGGTTTATAAAAAACTGACCATAACCTTACTACCACAAATGAAGAGGAGCTCATCCTTGAGCAAACACAAACACTCACAAGTTCCCACAAAAAACACACATATAATGGAGTAACAGGATTAAGCAGCGACTGCTGAGAAGTACAAAAGAGGTACTGATTAATTAACAGAGTTTGGAAGCCAGGAAAGTTTAAAGAAAGACAATATATGTGCCTGTCAAAGGCAGTCAGTGAAACCTGGGGAGGTTGTTCAATAACTAGGCCAGATTCCAAGGCACTGATGAAAACCCGAGACAACTTTGATTCAAATGCACTTTCAAGCCCTCATCAATCATGACAGAGACTCCCTCAAGTCCTGGAGGAGTGAGAACAGAGAGGAGACCAAGAGAAAGCCTTGGTATCTGAAAGCCACAATCAAAAGATTAAAAAAAAAAAAAAACTGACTGATTAATTATTAGTGATTAGAAGGATAACCTCTGTACTACTTATATACTTATATCACTAAATTAAGAAAATCACAAAGCTATTCTTGGATTCTCAGGAGATTGATTTTAAATAAAACCTCTTTCAAGTCTTATATTCAAATTTATCACACCACAGAGACTTCTGATTGCAAAAGCACCATGTATGCGACTATCCACACACACACACACTAACTGAGCCCTCCCAAGTGAACAGGCCCCGTTCCAGACTCTTACTCTGACAGCATCATTAGTCTAATTACCCATGATGCCAAGGGCTACATTAACGTACAGAAATCCTTGCAGTCTGTTAATCACCAGACAGGCATACAGACACTAATAACTACCACACAACCAATACCCTGCATCAGCACTGGGGGGAGGGGGTGGGGTTGATTAACACACCTGCTTTACACAAAACACAAAGAAACATTTTTTGACTTTAGAGCAGAAAAGCAAATTGGTTACTAATCAAACTAAAACACTACTTCACTCACTTCTACAGAAACAAAGACTGCTTGAAAATGGATGCAACTACAACCAAAGCATTCACATCTGTGCACACTGATGCATTTTTAATAAGTTTGGAACAACAAAGGAGTTCTGTGACAAAGATGGAAAACATCAGTCTATTAGCAGGCTCAAATCACAGCTGGATTTGGTCTTTAAGTGTTTGCTGACAATAAGAAAGCACAGAGTATCTCCATATTTTCTCTGCTGCTCACAGCAGAAAAGTGCCATTAGAGAATGAACCTCTAATGGTAGTAAATTAGATTTGTATTGGGATGGTGGGTAAGCTGGACTTTGCAATCAATTAAATGTTTTCAATAAGAGTTAAAAAAAAAAAAGAACAAAATGTATTGCAGCTTTAATTAGAGGACATTTTGACCTCAGAAAGTGCAACACTAGTTCATCTCAAGCTCAAACTGAAGTAGCCACTGATCCTTGTTGTAATATGATCTAAGACAGAGATAAAGTTCTGCAGGCATGAGCATAATCCCAACGGTTTCTCAAAAACAATGGAACCGTCATGCTGTCACATTGGAAACCTGGTTTTATTTTAAACCAACAACTCAGTGAGCAGTAAACTGTCAATACGGTTCAGTTAGAAGGTGGAGCTGGAAGGAAGAAAAAAAACACATCTCTAGAGTGTAACTCAAAATAGCTTAGTTGCAGGAAGTGTTTCACCTTGTGCCATCTGTGCACAAACCACAGTCAAAGCATTTCTTTTAGCACAACAGACTCACAGTGCAACCATTGTGTAGTTACAAGATGAAATATAACACTTTTTAAGATTAAAACATAAACCTTAACCTCAGTAAAGGTTCCTGTCAGATTTAAGATTAAGAAAATCACCTAGAACATCAATTAAAACTCTCACCTAAAAAAAAAAGAGTTTTAAGAAAGAGAATCAACTTCATGCTTCCTAACATGTTCACACGATCCTTTTGATGTTAGAAGACACAAGCCAAAAAGCACCACAACCAAGTATTTTTTTACATTTACTGCTCTAAAACACAGAGTATCAAAAACAAAGATCCAAACAGCCAAGGCTTCATAAATAAACTAAATCCAAACAACTTGAAGAGTGGGGCTAACTTGTGAAAGACAATGTTGGAGGCCAAGGTTTCTCTAACAGCAGTCCATTTATTACCTGTGTAATTACACATTCAGCTATCAAGAGGTGTGAAATTACCTCTAATCCATTTTAAACCATGATGGGATTATTTTGAGATGACTTTTAGGGATTTTATCAAAGAAAATATATTTTTTAAGTGCTTGCAATATAGAAAAAGACAGTTTTGAGAAAATAAAAAGCTGATTCTAAACTTACTAGCTAGCAGCAGACAGGAGAGAGCAATGACATAGAGCTGCCTGACAGCCACATCATAGTGGTCCATGAACAAGTCCAGCAGGTAGACAGCCAAGTGACGTGCTGTAGGACATAGCTGGTAGCGATTACTCAGGATGGCCAACAAGTCTGCAAAGTACCGTCGCATGCCAATCTGGGGAGAGTGGGCCCGGTAGGCCGGTAACTTCAGCTCCTGAAGAGAGAAAAGATAACAGGGATGTTAACAACGGGGTGTAAGAGGAACAGGGTGGGCAGGAAGCAGCAATGAAAAAGTGTGGGGGTTGAAAAGAATATGCATAATAATGGTGAGCCATACATGTCTCTTGCTGACTAGATTCACTACTGTCAGGAGAGTGGTGGGTATAAAGACTCATATTAAGAAAGGAAATTAATTTTATACCAAAAACTCTTGATTATGATCCAACCCTGTATCAGTTTCATTTAATTCACCATTGCAGCATAGAACTGGAGCTAATTTGGGTCATTGCAGGGGTCTCTGAACAAAGGGGCAAGAGTTTGTGTGTGCTGAGTTGTGTATGTGGTATGGGGAGGGAAGGGGAGGGGAGGGCCTCCAGTGGAGTTTGAGTGGTAGATAGGATTAGGTTTCACCCCTAGCCCATCTCCTATTCATGTTCAATTAGCTGCATGTGTTTCAAAGTGGAATGAAGACACTTGGGGGCATTTGCATTGAATCAGCATTGGGTATCTTCCCAATCAGCTACAGAAAACTGGAGAGAGACCAAGTTTCTAGTTTCAAAATCTGCCTCAGAGTAAGAAATGGGAGACATTTAGAACTGCACGTACAAAGAACAGCTATTCCCCCTGAATTCATTATACTAATACTTGAAAATGTTTTTTGTTTTTATGTTTTTTGCTCTCTGTATGGATGCATAAAAGCAAGGGCTTTGGGATTTAATTAGAGATCAAGGATTGGCAGAATAATCTCCTTAGGGCCAGTGAGGGGTCCTTAAAATAAAGGGAAAATATCCACATTATTTCAGTACTGCTGTTCATGAATATCCCATAGCTTAGGTTGGATCAAACCGTCCAATCGGACTAATCTGACAGTTGTTATATATCCATAAACTGCTGCCTTCCATTCTTGTTTATCGTTCTTCCATTATAATAAATTACAAATTGGAAGGCAGCAGCTAAAAAACCTGGCAGATTAAACAATACTAGTAACAGCCCTTTCTCTGAAATGCACTGATGGAAATGTGTACTATTATAGCCAACACGCTGCACAAAAATTATTTGCTGTAAATGCAAAACTAAAAAAAAAGTCCCCAGACTGGCACTTCAGTGGAATTCAAAAATAAACAGTACCCCCTACCAAATCAACATATAACAGCACCAACCCCCGGTGCCATGACCTATCATATCACCCAGTCCTCCCCAAACTCTGCTCCATCTGTCTGTCTCGGGGTACAAGGGCAGCAGGAGAATGGGGGTGGATGTGAAAAGAGGGGAGGGCCGCTGGAGTCTGCAGGGCTCTGGGGGGGGTCTGCGAGGAGTGCAGAGGAGCCTTTGTGGGGGATCCGCACCATAATTAAGGATTCCACAGCTGCCTACTGATTTGCATGTCTGATAATTTGCCACATGCTACACACCACTGCTATCTCCCACATCAGGGCACTATCGCTGCAGCACACATCATTAAGGCTGGATGAGACTGTGGGGGTGCAGGCGCCATGCAGGAAACGTGAAGACCGCGTGAGGGCCTTTTTATGCAATGTTCTGACACTGACTCACCAATCTTTTCCATTAGAGGTTTATGGAAATTTACTGTTTCCGAAGACATAGAACAACCAAGCAACTGACAATTATTTAATTGTCAGTATTTAATGTTGACAATTTATTTTAGGAAAAAAAAAAGAATTACTCTAGATTTCAAATTAGTTGTTCTATCTAGAGAAATGTCAGCTTTAAAGTCATCTAAAAGCAGCATTTTTTTTTTAAATACACATCTGGAATGGTTAATGATCCATAAGTTAAACAGTCATTTCAATATAAAAACAGTTTATTCTTGGAACAAATTATGAAATCTTGAGGTCTGTTCAAATTCAACTGAAAGTATTACGGTCATTTATTACATGTAATCAGGGGATAACAGTGTACTTATGCTTCAATTTTCATTATCTGGTTTAATCCACTTTATTGTAATATTAGTATTTAACTTGATTTTATCTTTTTTTTACTATTTAAAACCCAATGTGCTCTATTGTTTTTCCTATATATCTTTTATTACCCATATGGCCTAGATAAAGAAATGATTGTCTTGAAATTCCCAATTTTCTTTGAATCAACTGTAGTGTGTTTCTACATGAAGAAGTGGTATCTGTGGCCTTGTGTAGACCACCAAGACTCCTGTGAATTTGGGTAAAAAAAATTTTTTTAAAAATGCATAAAAAGATAGTCTTCTTTGAAAAACACCACAACCATTTACACATCATAAGTCGCCTGATCAAAATGACTTAGAAACTGGGAAAAACCTGATTTGAAACTCACTGCAGTAAAACACAGGCAGGTCTGCACGGCATCTATCAGATATTTCTGTATTGTAACTTTGCACCATTTAGTGCTGCATATCATACTGTGCTGAAAAGAGTTGCTTGAGATTTGACTAGAAACACTTGAGACGGACAGCGTGTCTCTCATTGTCACAGATGAAAAAAGAGTGGGCGTGTTGTTTTGTTTCCAGCTCTGCATAGAGACTTTCAGTGTAATTGACAGCTCGCTCTGAGTCAGACACTGTCCAGCATGCGTAAACTGAATCAAACCCTATGTAAGCGAGTGACTCATTACATGCAGCTCACAACCACCTGATACGCTACAGTCCTCATTCTGGACACATTCTTGCGATTTGTGGCACATTTAAGACACCTGATCTTCTAAACCTGAGCTCCATCAGTATGAAGATGAAAAGGCCAGCAAAGTGACAGATGTCTCCATTAAAGTGACACATGGGGAAGAAATATGATCACGCTCTGAGGTTAATTAAGATGTTCTCAATTAATGAGCCTTAAATCCTCCATGTAATCTAATTTAGACTATGTTTAAATAGACAGCAGGACTGGGTAATTATATTTTCCTCTCAACATTACATCTTGTTGTGGAATATCAATACAGCTCAGGGTTTGATCCAAATGCGTGCCACAACTGCTCAAAAAAAAAGAAAAATTACTCTTAACATTATCTTCTGAAAATCATGAGTAATCACTTGGTCTTTAGAATGAAGCCAAAGTGCAGTTAAAAAACTAAAACTAAACAATTATGATCCCTTTGAGTAACAAATTTTGGCAAGGCTGCAGTTGAGAGTTTAACATCAGTGTTTGTTGACTCGCTGTTAAATCACTCTAATTCACGGATTTGATTAGGCATTAGTAAAACTGTCAATGTTTGCTGGCGTTTTTCTAGACTTCCTCTGAGCTGGTGATAAAGATAAGCACTGCACTTCAAAAGTCTAGCAAGTTATTTTATTTTAATTTTTTTTAATCTACAGACTTGATTTTGGCCTCACTGTCTGAAAATATCAGCTGCAAAAGCCTACTGCTGTGAGGAGGGGAGGGGGGTTACTGTCTTTAAAGGTGAATTTAAGTTATCTTAAGCGCAAGCAGTCAGAAGGTTGGCAAAATAAAACTTCCTGTTAAAACAGAGCTTAGTTCAGGCAAACTCACCTTAATGCGGAGGGACTGATGGATATCTGCAGCTAGCTGATCTTTCCACCATTCCAGCTCCCTCTCCATCTTTCCAAGTTTTACCTGCTGAAAGCAAAATCAGACAAAGTTCAGGTACTTGATGGAAGAAGCAAGGCCAAGCCAGTATAACCACCAAACTGAAAGTGTTAAGACTATTTTTACCACATGAGAGGAAAGAAGGTGAAGCTGAATTTAAATTTTTCTACAATTGTTCTCTTTAATTTAAATTTTAGGATTAGTAAGCTAGCTGTTTTGTTCTTGCTGACAGTAAAAATATAATAAATACTCTTTCGAGAAATGCGTTTTTGATGAAGTTTTTAAACACCTTTATCTCGCTGCACAGGTCTATTTCCCCGCATAGGCCATTTTCTGTGCTTGGAAACGTAATGGCTCGGTTAAATGCCCCTTTCGACCACGCTGTAAGTCAGACTCACCAAAGCAGCCTTCCATAAAATCTCACTTTTTAACGTGGTTGTTCGTCGCGACGGCAAATAACCAACCAGTCCAACATTTCGGTTATGACTGAAGGCGATTCTGC
>VVHJ01039418.1:0-10384 GCA_015107715.1 Tylochromis polylepis | reverse complement strand
CCGTTCCCCAGACCTGAATCCAATTGAGCACATCTGGGACATCATGTCTCGCTCCATCCACCAACGCCACGTTGCACCACAGACTGTCCAGGAGTTGGTGGATGCTTTAGTCCAGGTCTGGGAGGAGATCCCTCAGGAGACCATCCATCACCTCATCAGGAGCATGCCCAGGCATTGTAGGGAGGTCATACAGGCACATGGAGGCCACACACACTACTGAGCCTCATTTTGACTTGTTTTAAGGACATGACATCAAAGTTGGATCAGCCTGTAGTGTGTTTTTCCACTTTAATTTTGAGTGTGACTCCAAATCTAAACCTCCATGGGTTGCTAAATTTGATTTCCATTGATCATTTTTGTGTGATTTTGTTGTTGGCACGTTCAACTATGTAAAGAACAAAGTATTTAATAAGAATATTTCATTCATTCAGATCTGGGATGTCTTATTTTTGTGTTCCCTTTATTTTTTTGAGCAGTGTATATAAATTTTAGTTGGACAAATCAACCAAAATATAACTGTGTACATGTGCTAAAATAATACCATTTATAACACACATGTATTTAATTTGGTTGTGATTAACGTGACACAGGGTTAGGCCGCAGATTCACCCGTAGCGTCCCAAGAATCACACAAAAGGTATTATTCATTTTTGATTATAGGCTCCCTATTGCCCCTTTTTTTTTTTTTAAACTTAAGCAGAACAGACAGCCATCTGATTTTGCTCCAAGAAGACACACAAAAAATACACTGCCGTCATTAATATAACACTGATTCTTTCAGAATGGCCCTCCGAAGGCCAGTCACAAGCCTAGCATGGGTTTCTTACTGTACAATAGGCACCCTTACAGGCTTATCATCCCCATCATCTTCATCATTATAATCATTGGTGGTATGATGCGGCTCAGTCATCAGTTGTAAGTATGACACCAGTGACTTTTATTTTCTCTAACAATTTGGCAAACATAAAAGCAGGCCTGTTACAGAACACATAATATGTACCAGCAGCGAGACGTTTCGAATCTCACCTCCAGTTTGCTAAGAATAGCCACTAGAGGAAATCCTGTTATACTGGGTTAGGATTTGACATGGGTGTACACACTTGACTTTGCTCGAGAGCAAATTCAACAAAGCTGAGTTTTTACATTTTGAGTTTGGTGCACTGCCATGACAAAAGAACACACAACCACAGAAATCTGACTGTTAACAACTGCTTTGGGGTTTATTTTACAATTGAGAGAGAGAGAGCGAGAGAGAGAGAAAAAAATGAAACAAACTAATTGGTGCTAAAAAGTCTTATTTTTTTTCTTTCTTTACAATATTGTCGATAAAACATTGAAATGTATAGTCATTGTGCATCGCTTATTTATTTTCCACACCATTTCATGCATCAAGTTGGATGCAAGTAATAATTAAAATCATTTCTGTAAACCAAGCCAAAGAAGCTAAATTTGTATTTTTCTTTAAAAAAAGGTCATTTCGTAGCTCTACAGCATATATCTATGTACACCATCTGTTTTTATTTTTTAGCATTTTTTTTTTGTATATAAAAATGACAATATAAAAGTTCAAGAATGCACACACCTTAAGATACAAACAATTTTGAGCCGTTTTTCAAATGGTAAGATATGTCTCATGGAGTACTGACATTTCACTGGTAATCATTTACACGTGACGGACTGTTCTCTTTACAGCTGAATAAAGCGACACAGTTTAGAAAGAGAAAAGCTGTAACAAACCATACAACTGGAAAATTGCTATGAGGTGATACTTCACAACAAGGAAAAAGTTTCTTCAGCAAACTTGCATACCGATGGCCGTTCATTTCCACTGATTGACTCAGAACCAGAAGCAGCATTTCAGTTTTTCCAAATGTTCATGTGATCTTTTTTTTTTTTCCTCTGATACACTGACAGATTTATGAGCAGGCCATTCATCATCAAAAACACTGCCGTGACAGAAACCCAAGAAGGGGGGAGGGGGGGGGAGGGGGGGGGTGATAATCCTTGATCTTTTAAAATCTGATTTTGACAAATGCAAGATATTTCAAAACATGTTCTCTTTACAAATTCAACTGTCTAAGGTGCTACTTCAGTCTTTCGGGGTATTCTTTCATTCTTTTGGTGTATACATTTAATTTTCCACCTTCTTCATATCAAGTAATATACAGTTATCTTTTCCACCAATTCTGTTCACTCGCCACTTTAACCGTTGACGCAGTAGTTGTATTTTTGCCATGAAAAGATTAAAATCTCGTGTTTAACCTTGATTCACTAAAATACATGCACAGATCAGACAAATAGCATATAAATATATTACAAAATAAGTGTAAAAAAGCTTGGCAAAACAAAAACAAATTGACATGAAAAGACATGGTCCAGTCAGGCAGTTATCACAAAAAAAAAAAAATTAATAATAATAAGACTTGATTTTTTTTTCTTTTTTCTGGCGGCTCAGTTCGGCCCAGTGCAGTAACTGTGAACAACGTCATTTTTAGTGCAATGAAAATCGAGTCAGTTCCACAGCTGTCAGTCCTTAACTCTCAGCTCGAGACATTGTTTAAACCTTCTCCATTTTGTCTAGCTTCTCCAGTTTCTCCAAAGCAGTGACAAACACCAGGTGGTCCTCTGGAGACTTGCCATGGGTCTTGCTGAGGTGCAGTTTGACTGCATGTTTGCTGACGAATGTCCGATTGCAAAGTCTGCACTGGTACACGGAGCCTGTGTCGTCCTCTGGCGTGGTCAAGGCTGACAGGGGGCTGCCGAATGTCATTTTGTCTGTGATCACCTTCGAGGCAGCCTGCTGCTCCCGTAGGTGCTCAGCTGACAGCTTGGACAGGTCCTTCAAGCTGAAGCCCAGGTGAGACTCCAGGTGGCTGATGTAGGAGGAGGGAGTCCTGAACTGAGAGGCACAGTCACCACAGAGGAACACGGGCTGGCACGAGTCCATGTTCTTGAGAAACTTGGTGCCCCCAGTCCGTCTCAGCTGGTACTTGACATTAGCCAGCCAGTGGGATATGGTAGTCATGGAGAGGCCTGTGAATTTACAGATGTGGACCCTTTCCTGAGGGCCCAGGTCGGTCATGGCGTAGCGGCCCTCTGGGGTCTCCCTCAGGCTAGACGCAAACTGTGCCTGCAGAATGAGGAGATGCTGGGGATTCCAATTTGACTGTCTCCCTTTCCTCTTCTGCACTGGGGAGAGGTCCTCGAGGGCATCCTCAAACGCGCTGCCATCAGCGTCAGACTTCTCTGAGATGGAGGAGGGAGTTGAAGATTTGGGCGTAAGTCTTCCGGTGAGGTTCTTTACCATGTCAGAAATGTCCATCAGAGCGTTCTCTCTCAGGGGTGAGGAGACTGTGTCAGGGAGGGAAATAAGGGGTTTGTTACCATTTACGCTACTGTTGGTCAAAAGTGCACTGCTGCTTTTGTTGTTGTTGTTGTTGCTATTAGTGGCAGACTTATTTTTACTCAGGTCTATGGGCTGGTCATTATTTTCATACAGCTGGTAGTGGTTGACGGGCTCAGCTGACTTGCCCTGAGGAGTTGGGTTGAAAGCTGGCTTTTCCATCATGCTGTTGCTGATTTTGTAAAGCATAGACAGTGGATCTGCTGCGGGACTTACTGGTTTTGAGGCTTTCCCCAGGTGTGTGTTCATGATTGATTGGAGTGCACTGAGAGGGTTGATGAAAGGACTTTCAGGTGAGTGATCGGTGATGATGCCAAGACTGTTTCCATTAGTTACTGGGGATTGGCACATCTCAGAGCCATTCTTTGAATGGTTGCTGTGGCTATCTACTAGGCTCTCTTTGGGCTCCTTCTTGCAAATAAGCTCTGAATCTACACTGCCTGGGCTGATACTTCTCATACCAGATGGTTTACCTACAGAAAGGTCATTTGGAGATGCCAATTGCTCTCTCTGTTCTCTCAGTGCAGGGGAAGGGGATTTTACCAGCGATGGCTGTCGGCATCTTTCCAGGCTCACCATCTTCTCCTCCTTTTCTTTCTTCACAGTGGCAGCTTTTCCTGTCACTTTCTCCACAAGCTCCTCCATGGCGGTGACATTGCTCCTTAGGGGAGTAGGAGAGGAAGGGCTCCGAGGTGAGTGGATGACTGAGTTGGGGTCGCTCACTAGACTTCGTAGACCACTGTTAAACATTGGCTGCATTTGAACACTCTGAACAGTTGGGGGTAGAACAGTAGCTGAGCTTTTCACGGCACCCTGCAGCTGGTAGGCCGCATGAATGCTAGGGTAGCCACCCCATGTGGGTGTGCCTGTCTGAGCCTTGCTGATAGCACTAGATACTGTGTTCTCAAGGGATTTGAGAATATCTAAACCCTCTTTAGGGGTCTCCTCCAGGTCTTCTTCTCTAAGGTATTTATACGAGGTGGTGTCAGTCTCAGATTTCTCACCTGAGTCGTCTTTCTCTTCCTTGATTTTTTTCTCCACTTGTTCGCCTCCTTCGACTTTTTCATCCTCACCTGCTTCCCTCTTTTCCTCTGAGCCAGAGGAGAGTGCAGGGGACACTGGCTGGGACTTAACAGTACTGGGAACAGGGAGTCTGGTGGTGGTTGGCGGTAATGGGATAGACTGAATCTTTTCTTCCACCACTGGATCAAAGACTAGCTGTTTGCCCTTTTTGGAAGCAGAATTTGTGACCTTCAAAAAGTGACCTGTAACCATCATGTGGGCAGTCAGCTGCTGCAGTGTATCATGGGAGCTCCCGCACTCCATGCATTTTAGAATCTGTGCTTTGCGAGCTTCAAACTGCCATGTGTAGCTGGCACCATTCTGGTAGCCATAGCGGTTGTTTGGCGTAACATAGGGGTTAGCTACAGCTTTTGTGTCTTTGCCAACATCCCCAAGAGAGACACTGCCACCACCACTACCAGCATGGATAGAGTCTGGGGAGCATGGAGAGACTATAGCATCTTGGATAGCACGTTTTTTAGCTGAAGTGGGTACCAGTTTAGTGGCCAAGGCTGGCACTGGTTCTTTGAGAGGCACTTTCTGGTAATGCTTGGTCTTGATCATATGAACGCTGAGATCTTGCAGAGATTCAAATGAGTGGCCACAGTACATGCATTTCAGAACTTTCTGGGCGTCCTCTTTCCCCTCCATTTCCATCAAGGAACGCTTACGTGGTTTGGACCAGCGCTTTCCCTGATCTTCCTCTTTGTCTTTGTTGTCATCTCGATAGTGGCCCGTCTCATTCATGTGGACCGTCAAACCCACCAGTGTGTCATAGGCAGCACTGCAATCTTTGCAGCGGAACTTGCTTGCACCAGTAAAAACAGAGCCATACAGCTTGTTGTTCTGTCGGTAGAGCTGCACTGTGCTGAAGAGGCTAGGCTCTGGTAAAAGGTGATAGGGGGTCTGCTGAAGTGTTTTGGCAAGTGCTGCCTGGTGCCAGTCATAGGCTACACCACTACCATTACTGGCAGCAGCACTGGTGCTCCCACTGCTGCTGGTTGCACTGTGGCTGCTAACAGAGCTTGCTGCTGTGCCATTTGTACTGCCACTTGTGCTCCCTGTGTGGTTGACAGTGGTGCTGGAGCTCTTGCCGTTATGGTGACTGCTAGCTATGTTGACCCCACTGCTCTTATTTATGGTTGTAGTTGTGGACACAGAGGCAGTAGAGGCAGGCTCTGGACTAGTGAGGGCACTGTTGACACTGCCAGCTGCAGCAGGTTTAGATTTCATGATGTCCATTGTGATGCTAGACCAAGAGGCATCTGAGATGAGGTTTGCATAGACGGCCTTCATCTGTGCCAGGCTATCCTGGAAAGAGAGGCCGTTGTTGGGACGGAAGGGAAAAGCAGAGCCCTCCCTCTCCTGACCATCCCTGGAAGAGGTGCTCTTGAAGTCTGCAAGTCGGTCGCTAGCATCACTAAGCGGAGACCCGTATCCAGCGTCAGGGTTAGTGCCATTGCTGAGTGGGGAGTCTCTGTAGCTAGGTGGTCGGCCCCCATCCACGTCTTCTTCTTCCTCATTGCAGAGGAACTCAGTGTCCTGGCCGTCTAATGAGAGGCCGTCATCCTGCAGGTGCTCTTCCTCATCGTGAGCAGCTGCCTTAAGCTCGTCCTCGGGCATGTACGCTGGAGTACAGAGAGACAGCAAGAGAGAGAAGATAAAAAATGGGGGGGGGGGAAGAAAAGAGGTCAGCTCAGTGAAATTAAAGATTTACAGCACACTAACAGGACCACTGTCAAAATAACATGGAATGAATGCTCAATGGTGGGAAATGCAGGCTTTTATTCTCACCCAGTGTGAGTGTGCGTATATGTCTGCATGCATGACTTTGTGTGTACTTTGCACACATGTGTCTCTGAAAGCCAGTGGTGAAAAAAACCTCCAAGGGAAAAATAAATCACTGAGCTTCTGACAGTTGTCCTTTTCCTTCCCAACTATCTATTCCTCCACACATGCCTCATGTTCCCCAGGAAATGACTGGCTGTTTGGCCTTGTTAGCCAGCTGCATGTTCAGATCCCCCCCTTTCTCTTTCTTTCTCACTTTTCCAAGCCTGTACTGGATCTCACTCATCTAGTCCATGAAGTCTAGCTCCTTGCCCATTCAAGTTATTCGACTGGAGAGGGACAAAAAAAAAAATTACCACTTTGGAGATATCACAGTTTTCCTAACTCACTCCAATTAGCTGACGGCCATTTTCAACTGTGCTAATATGCAGGAACTGGAAAAACAATGCTCTCTGGTTTGAGAGCGATACAAATACTCCTGATCATTGCAACCAGTTTATATATTTGCACTCCAGCTGTTCAATGATCCACGACAACATGGACGATGTCTTAAAAAGACAGATTAAAACAGGAAGGCAAACACTCGATCAAAGAAAAAAAGCCTAGAGGAAACAGAACTAAGATGTAACAGGTTTACGAGTAAAAAAACATGTAAAGACAAACGAGATTGAAAGACAGGCTACGTGCATTTGTAAGTGTGCATTTGTGTGAGTGTGTGTGTGTGCATGCAAAGAAAGGCACAGTAAGCATTAGCAAGTAGCACAGACAGGAGGTGGTTAGAGGGAGAATAAGTGAATGAGAAGAAGACGTGGGAGAGAAAGAAAAAGTGAGCAGGGGGCGGTGGGTTTGTTGGGTGGAGAGAGGAGGAATGAGAGGAAAAAAAGGGAGAAAGAAGAGGGTGAGTGAGGCAGGGAGACAGGAAAGACGGCCCCCTAGCTTCTTCCTTTATCTCCTTCCTGCATGGTGAGATGTGTGTCCTACATGCCAGTATCAGTCTCTCCCGATGAAACAGATGTGCTGTCAACTTCAAACGGCACGCTAACCTGTCATATCATAATCTAAGTGGACATAATACCTGATATATATACACTGGCACCATTTACTGCTGCCTGAGAGGAGATGGGTGGAGGGTGGCGGCGGGGAGGAGGTGAGCAGCTGCACCATCAACTGTGAGTATGTGATGATGTGCATGTGCGTACGTGTGAGTGCCTCCGTAAGTGCCTGTTTGCGATTGCGACTCCACACGCATGCTCACCTTCCGTGCCCATGTGTGTACTTTATGCATTTTTTCCCCCACTCGTACACATTTGCTCTTACAGCGCAAACCTGAACCCACCGACCATAATATTGCCTATAAGTCTGAGTTCGCTGTGTGCTACTGATACACCCTTCTCCAAATGAGCAACATACTCCCCTAACGCCTGACAGGATTTCTGTGAAATGAGAGCACTACAGGAGAACCTGGCTGCGCTTCAATCCCACTGACAGACTGAGACCGAGACAGTTTCTAAAACTCCTGAAAATCCCTAACACAGCAGATTAGCATTATGTGCTGTACTCTCTACAACACATCTGCAGAGTGTCTTCTGCTACAGTGCCTTCCCTCTCACTAACCCGCTTCCAAAAGAGGAGGCTATCAATACATATCAGCCTTTTTAATATACAAAGCATCCTGCAGAACGGCTATCCATTCTTCTCAAGCCCACAGGAACGGTGCAAGCATACAGTAGGAATTACCTATGTGAGTCACTCATATCAGCTGCAGCCAAAAAAACCCAGCTAAACCCCAATAGCTGGCAGTGTTTAATAAGTAGACACTCGCAGATACACAGACAGCAGGAATGAGAAGCAGCAGATCAGAAATATCCCTGGGTGAGTGACAAAACACAGACTGCAGCAGGGAGGGGCTTCGAACGATGAGCAGGTCGCCAGGGAACCCTTTGACGATCCCTGTCAATCAATTCCTGTCCTGCCATGTTGTCATGGAAACAACAAAGAGGGAGATATCAAAAGCCCACAGACAAAAGACTGGCAGAGACAGACATCTGTAAAAATCACAGGCAGCAAGTGGACGGCTTCGCAAGCCATAAACGTACAACGTTCGTGATGAAACTTGAGTATGAAATAAATGATCTCCCCATCTGTTTTGAGATGCAGCATGAATTCTGACAGGATGCTAAAATCCAACAAATATTAGAAGCTACACATCAACTCAATCACCCGCAACTTGAAGAAGTGTGATTGTGACTGGCGGCCAGATTAAGCTCCTTCTCTTCTCCTGGATGCACATATGCAGAGCAACACCAGCAGCAAGGGGCGGGCCTGGGAAGGGCTGGCGTGCCGTCCCTGGCGGTTTGGTTTGCCGAGTGGGTGATGGCTGTGAGCAGGGCCATCTGCACGGGCGCCAAAGCGCCTGTCACTTTTGCTCGGGGACGTGCCGCCATCAAGGAGACAGGCGGCAGTGCGGCCAGGATAGGACTGCAGACTCACTGTCACAAGCAGCAGCAATCAAGCCCGCCACCAGCCACGCCAGATCACCAGCAACAACAACAACAGCAACAACACAGGGAAAGGAAGCAAGTCTTATCCACCCAGTGTCTCTGATCTCCTGGTACCTGCTCAGAGGGTTAATGTAGTGCTAACAAAAAGGCTTATAAAATTTGTAAAGTAGCAAAATGGGTTTGTAGAAGCCCCTTTAAGTGTTGTAAAGAGCTCTTTTAAAAATGCATAATGCACAAATAGATTGACATACACACTTAATAGAGCTGTAATGCATGCATTATCAAAGGTTTTCATGTCTCTGGTTACCAAATACACTTTGGAACACAGACCCTTATTTGATTAGAGATAAGAGCTTTAAAAGAGCTCAAGTATGTGTTTTGTTCCCATCTGCCTCATTTATTATTATTCATATTTAAATGAGATAGTTCCTGAAGGACTACCCAAACTAATGCACCCATGAAGCACCCTTGATTCTAACTTTTGCCTAATATATAAAGATTGCAGAGCACCGTGTGCCATTACAGATGTTTGCTGTCGCAATCTGTGATCAAGTTTGTGTGTTTAACGCGAGCACTCAGGGACCACACCAGAAACGAGTCTGTGCAGTGCCCTGTTATGTTTGATATCATGTTTTCTGATGAAAAGTCTGCGGTGAACGCCCTGCCTGCTGCCTCAACACACCACTGAGCCTCACAGTGAGACAGAGTGATGGACCTATGTACAGATCATCTCTTAAACATTTTCTCCGTCTACACACAGCGTAACTTTTTTTCCTTCTGGTTTTTTTTTCTTTTTTTTGTATAACTTGATTTTTGTAAATGATACCAAATGAAATACAACCAGCAGGATACGTCAGCTTTTTTGGCGAGGAGCAGAGCAGAAACATATCACTCCTTTTCAAAACTTTGCTATCTTTCTCCGCCCTACCCATTTTTTTCCCTTTTTTTTCTTTCTCCTTTTTCTTTGCTGCGAGTCTGCTGGTTGTTAAATCAATAAAACTCTCTGTCAGGCTCGCAGAGCTTCACCATTTGGCCGCTGTCAAAGCCAAACAAACCAGATAAGAAAGGCAGAAAGGCGATGAAACGAGCGAGAGAGAGGCAGAGCGGGGGGAAAAAAAGAAGGGGATGAAACCAGTCAGCCTCCCCTCGCCACCACCTCCGTTTCTCCAGCAACCCCTCCTTCTATTTATTTACACACATTTCTTTATTTATTTGATGTGAGTTTGGGAAGAGGGGGCAATCACGGCAGTCATTTGCGGCACTAATGTCCAATCATGGGGCCCTTCACTCATGTGATTTAGGCAGTGCAGGAGTGGGGTTCGCAGCGCAGAATGGTGCGAGGAGGGGGTAGAAGGCGGCGGTGAGGTGGGGGGCAGAGGCCGTTTAGGCCGGCCCCTAATAGGAAACTGGCAGTCTTATTCCTTCCCCAGATTCTGTTTGTCACCCGGCTCTCCATTACGTGCCTCCCAAGCCTGATGGCTTTGGACAGGAGCTGATCAAAAAGCCATCGCTTGACCTACACGCCGTGGCAGAACGAGACTCACGTCCTGCGCAGGGAGAGGAGGAGATGAGACAGAAGAGGAGAAGGAGGGGTGTATGTCAGTGTATGGTGCAGAGCTGGAGAAAGGGG
>VVHJ01039417.1:0-10004 GCA_015107715.1 Tylochromis polylepis | reverse complement strand
TTGCTGGACTTTCTTGGACACCCTGAAGCCTTCTTAACAAGAACTGAACCTCTTTCCTTGAAGTTCTTGATGATCCTATAAATTGTTGATTTAAGTGCAATCTTAGTAGCCACAATATCCTTGCCTGTGAAGCCATTTTTATGCAACGCAATGATGGCTGCACGCGTTTCTTTGCAGGTCACCATGGTTAACAATGGAAGAACAATGATTTCAAGCATCACCCTCCTTTTAACATGTCAGGTCTGCCATTCTAACCCAATCAGCCTGACATAATGATCTCCAGCCTTGTGCTCGTCAACATTCTCACCTGAGTTAACAAGACGATTACTGAAATGGTCTCAGCAGGTCCTTTAATGGCAGCAATGAAATGCAGTGGAAAGGTTTTTTTGGGATTAAGTTCATTTTCATGGCAAAGAAGGACTATGCAATTCATCTGATAACTCTTCATAACATTCTGGAGTGTATGCAAATTGCTATTATAAAAACTTAAGCAGCAACTTTTCCAATTTCCAATATTTATGTGATTCTCAAAACTTTTGGCCACGACTGTATACAGTGTACTTATATTGTTCTTATATTGTTTTTCTTCTTTGTATGTTGTTTTCTTTACTTTGCACCTTCGTGGCCTAATTTTGCTGTGCAAGCAACTGCACAATGATAATAAGTAAGTTCTAAGTTCTCTACTGGCTAATTTTTAGTGCTCGAGACAAATACTTGAACATTTACATTCTTAGTATAATGGCATTCTAGGTTTGTGGCACTGCTTAAAAAAATGAAGGGAACACTGCCTCAGTGCAGTATAGCATCAAGTCTGTAAAATATCAGGGATATCAAATGAGAACAGGTTCACTCTGACCCCAAATGGCAGGAGGTGAAAGAGTCTGGAGACGTGTGGTGAAAGTTACAATGCCTGTGACATTGTCTATGAGAAGAACAGGACGACAGTGGCTCTGGTGTTTTCTTTTAAGTGCCAGCAGAGCTCCACAGTGCTGGGTTGTGAGCACACAGCCTGCTGAAGGACTTGGGGCCCTGCTGTCACCTTCATGGACTCTTTCTGAAGATTTAGTCAGTTACATGCACATGAGTATCCCCCCCCAGGTCGTGTAGGGCTCTGAAGGACCAGGAGGAACACTGCCAGTCTTGCTTGCTGGGTTGACACCCTAGTGCAACAGCCCGTCTCCTGATATGTCCTCCACACTCTTGAGACGGTAAACCCCGTTGTCATAGGCATGCACCATGCTCGAGTAGCTGTACAACTTGAACGGACTGCGGGAACAGTCTCATGCTACCAGTTGTGGCAAGTGCCATCAGTAAGCAGGGATGGTGGCAATGGTGGTCACCACCTCCTAAACCATTCCCTTTTTGGGATTTGTTTTGTTGCCTCTCCACTGCACCTGTTGTCACTTTAATGCACAGTAAAGCAGGTGAAATGGATTCACAATGGCTCTTGCAACCTAACGGGACAGATTGATATCCCTGAAGTTTGACTTTGTTGATCCAGTGTTCCTTTAAGTCTTTTGAGCAGTGGAGTAGAGTTATTTTGAGCACTAGAATGGTTATAGTAATGTTTATCATCACTTATCACTGGAAACTTTGCAGACGTTGTCATTAAACATTTACAGAGTTACTGTGCCACCCAGTGGAAGACTCTGAGGGAACGCTTTGAGTCTGGCTTATACGCCTCACATGCAGATCTCCATAGATTGAAGTAAGTCAGGATTCTCCAGCAGTTTCTGAAAACAACGAAAAACTCGTCACGTTCCTCCAGCGTCTCTGCTGCATGAATGTTCAGCATGTGCTTTATTTTTCCTGTCTGCAGGTACCAGTGTTTTAAATCTGCATGGATGCATGAAGTATTGCACACAGGCTTCTCTTTCCCAACCAATTATAAAAACCTAAAGACTGCTTTATTGGTCTACGATAAGGAGGTCCAGTGGACTCTTGGAGCTATACTTTACAGAACACGGTTTCTGCCTTTAAGGTAAGATGGATTTTCTCGCACGTGTTGCCCTTTCTTCGTCAGTTTACTAATCAAGGTTTAAGTAGTTTTGCCCAGTGAAAATAATCTTGTTGAAACTGTTTAAATTGTTCTTGTGAATAAGTACAGCTATGGTTAGTTGATCTACATAGCTGCATTTAACTACACAACTCTTTCTTTCCCAAACTGTTGTAATGTGTGTGAGTTGTTTGTTGTGACCTCTTCCAGGGACATCCAACAGGAAAGCCTGAAAGGAGCGCACTCTCACTGGCGACGCAGCTTCTCCTTTGTCAACAATCACTACTTATTCCTGGCTTGCTTCTTCATTGTTTTGTTTTCTATTATACTGTACTTACGGCGACTCCGCCGCATTCATCGGCGCGCAGCTCAGCGCTGCAGCCCCTCCTCTGTACCGTGGCTGGAAGAGGGCCTTGGCTCACCAACAATCCTCATCAATCTCTAAAATTTGTAGAGCGTAAAGTCTGGACAGCGTTTCTGTTACCCATCGCCAATCTTCACTCCTTTCCTCTCTGAAGCAATCTCCTTTGTCAGTGACTCTTTGAAGGCTGCTCCCTCTTAATGTGTTTTGAGAGATGGTACAAATAAGGAACACCTTGCATGAGTCTTCAGGCTTCCCTGAGGAAAATATGTGTGATTAAGTTAAAAATTTATAATTATATTTTTGCCTGTCTACTTTGGGAAATTCAGAGGACAGCTGCCCTCAAGTGTCTCTTATTTATTTCCAAAAATAAATGGTACTTTATCTCTAGGTTATCCGTAGGGAAATAATTTCTTAGTTGAAAATTTTAATTTCACAAAGTTTAACGAATAAACCATAGTGGCTTTTTTTTTTCTATTTATGTGTGGATATTTACAGTTCTGTATGCCTTTTCTTTGTGCATGTACACATCTTTTTGTTGTTGTTCTTCTTCTTCTTAAAGTTAGATGAAATAAGCACTCCCTGATTGTACAAAAACCTCAAATGCAATGATTTATAATTAGTAGAAGGAGAATTTTTGCACTGCAGTTGAGAAGCACGTCCCAGCAGGAATAGTTTTGTTTTTGAGTGTATGCGTGCGCATCACTCCAAAAATGACAAGTAGCCTTGAACAGCTATGCTAGTGCAATACATGTCTTATCACTGCAACACATCTACCCTTTTCTCCAGAGCCTCAGTCTTTTCTAAGGCCTTGCTGAAAGTCTTGCGTGTGGCTATCTGGCTGTTTGGTTGGATACTGTTGCATATGTTTATGTTTAGGCTTCGTTTTCAGAAGCTATCATGTCACTGCTGTGGGGCGTTGTAAACAAGAGCACATGCCCCATTATTTATATAATGAAATGTTTTCACAAATGAGTGTGAAATAAGTGTTGTGACACTGCAATCCAGTAATAAACGTTTTATGCCGTTCTGATCTTTTTTATCGTCTTTTTGATTAAATGTAAATTTCATGGTCTTTGGGAATAATGTGAATGCCGACCTCTCTGTCCGCTTTTATTTGCCAAATGCGGGTTTTAAACTCGCTTCCTGTTTCAAAGCTGCATGAAAAAAATCAATCAATGGTAATAATCAGCATGTAGCCAATAACAGCCACAGGGGCTGCAGAAACTGTTACTGTGTGACATGGTTGTGCAGATACATCATTAAAAAAAATGGTGTTTCCAAGCCACAGTCTGGCCTTGTTTTGTTGGATATCTGCTCTGTTACAAGGCTGTAGCAGCTACATAACTGGGAATATTCCACTTGTGGATTTGTTTCAAAGCAAACAAAGTCATGCACACAATGCAGGATCAAAGTGACGTGTCTTGAGAACAAAGCAAATGAACCCTGTGCATTTTGAACTAGGTGGTGTTCAAAGTCCTCAGCAGACACTCTAATAGTAACATAAGCTGATGCACTTGCTTATTGTTGCTTTGAGTGGAAGATAAATTCATGGCCAATTTTGCTAGAATTCAAAACATGTTCTAAACTCCCACGTTTGTTTGCACTGATGTAACCTCTCAGACTGAACTCATGTCTTGATATTTGTATTATATATATTTTTGATATTATTAGTCTGTTATTAACTTAATTAAAGACTGACATGATTACATGCAGCAGTTCATGCAGTACTAAAGGCAGACTGGTCATTTTCTTTCTGTTTTTTGCTCTGAGGCTGTGTCACGTCTCTGGTCTCCCACTTTCATTGTTGTAATAAGCAGCTGTAGCATTAACAGTTCATTTTTTACCAGAATACTACAGAGTGATGTTAACCTTTGTGTGGTAAAAGCACAGAAAATTGTATTTTCCTTGCTGAGGATGTGAGCATCAGCTGCAACAGCACCTTGAAAATGAGTGGCTCTATAAGATGTCAGGTTCGTATATTGCTGAGTCACTGGGATGTCACCGTGCCTCACAAACACACCCTCAGTGATGCAATATGCTTCTCCCCATCGAGCAAGTTTCAGCCAATAGTGGGTAACATAGGATAGTTTAACTCGTTTTTGTAGGTGTGATTAAGATGTTTTTGTTTTGACTGAACACAAATCACTTAAAAATGCAATTGTGTGAGCGATTAACAGCTCAGAAAATTAAAAGAAACAGTTGTTCAGGTTCAGATCACTCCCTGTGATGTAAATCAGTGGGTGGGGTGGACTGACCAGTAACTCTTAAGAGCAGCTGAATCCAGTGATATCCGCTGCACACACTGGGATCTAGTGGAATATCAAAGTGAATTTGAAACTTCCATCCTGCAACATGAGACAGGAATACAGTATCTAAAGACATATAAATAATTAAAAGCAGAAGATGTAATGAAAAAAAAGGAGTGGGTTTAAATAACTGGCCTCCAGCAGGGTCCTTGGAGTAAAGCAAATGTGAGGTCCAAAAGTTTGACAACAATGTTACACTTTTATTTGGAAACTGGAACTCAAGCATGTGTGTGTAAAGCAGTCCTTTTCTGAAGCTTCTACTTTAACTCTAGGCTATTTCATATGACTGTCCACATGACGTGAAAGCACGGATGATGTGTACAGATCTGTATGCTCAAATTTAAAAAGGCAGGAGAGGGTGGTTTGTGTTAAAATAACGTTTAAAAAGAGGCCTTAAAACCATCGGAGCGTTTCTTCCTTCCCTCCAAAAAAAATATATATATTTGATCGTTCATCCAGTTGGGTAAACATGTGTTATCAAAGGTTATAGTTCAATCAGCACTACATTACAACAGTGCCACTAAAGCAGCAGCTAAGATTTTAGTTAAGATATATATATATATATATACATAAAAGACGTGCCACTTCTGTGTTTCTTTTGCTGAATAACAAATGCAGATGTTGCCCTTCTTGTGCTCCTCCAGATGTGTTTCAGAGCTGTAATTGTGAGTTATGTAACATACACTACAGTTCATATGATTAGTTAGTAAAATACAAACCACTGCTATTAATGAAGAGTCATTTCTTAAATGAGTGATCGTGTCATATTTACGCGACTGCATTGCTATTAATGGGGAAATGTAAACCCATCAAAAAACAAAACAACAACAAACAAAAGAAACAAACACAAAATAAAACATATTAATGTCGGTGGAAATTTTTATTTGTTTTTTACTTCCTGGAAGGATAAATGATCCTGTTTGTGTACTAACGTCGGTTTTTCAAGTACTCCAAGTATGTGAAAATGTATTCCACTAGTCTCTGTGATAGCACCATATGCGGTGTGGAGAGACCACAACTTGTAGATAACGCCCTTTGACAAAAGAGTTAGACGATTTCCCTCCTGTGTAAGCGCACATATGCTGCCTGATAGGTAAGCCACACCTACTTATCTGCTCAAACTGGACTATGAGATTGCACTTTTGTCAAACCCATTCAAAAACTGAGAAGGAAACCCATAGAAACCCAGCATGGATGGACAAATTGTAACAGCGGGGCTGTTGAGTGTGAGGAATCTGGCATGGAAACTTTTCATTGGTCGCCTCAAGCCAAGATCCCGCCCGAACACTAACGACATGAAACGCGAGTGGTCCATATTAATGTAAACCACGCCCTTGGCCGTTACGTCATATGGGCGCTGGAACTCCAGTAGTGATGATGTTGTGGTTGTCCATGCCGCCGTTAGCTTTCTTGAGTGTTGTCTGGTAAGGAAGAGCTTCTGGTAGAGCTCTCCACGCATGGAGTTGTGCTCGGACCGTGCGGTGGCAACGCTGGAGATGTCGCAGAACAAAAGCAAAGACGAGGAGCCTTTCAACAGCGACGGGGACTACGAGAGCTTGCCACCTCATGTCTCCGTGACGACCCACATGACAGCGGGCGCAGTGGCTGGCATACTGGAGCACACAGTGATGTATCCCGTGGACTCTGTCAAGGTAACGCACTGCGAAGCAGCTTAGCAGCTGTTCGCACTTGCTTCACCGCCACAGCTCATTCACTAACAAGCTCCAGAGCACTGCTGTCTCGACTGTCTACCATAGCTCGCTAACGAGCGCTAGCTATAAAATCTCCGGACTGCACATCATCCTCGGTTAGCCTCAGTGTTAGCATGGCAGCCTTCGTGGTACGAGCAGACTGAACAAACTAGTTTAACAGGCTCGTATGCAGTAAATCAAAGTAAAGAAATATTATAGTTAAACCAATCAAGTGCAAACAGTTTCGTTTCCTTTTTTTTCCTTTTCATTTCGTTTCATTTTTTTTGCGTCCCGCTCGATACAAGTATTAACTTCCTAACACTGCAAGCTTCCTCAACGCCCGGTGTAACCTTAATTCACAAGAGGCACATATTAGCAAGGTTAAAGCAAAGTTCAGAATCAAGGTTTTATTTTCAGTCAGTGAAGCAAGTTAGGTTTTCCCACAGTCGATGTACGCAAAGTAAAGGTCAGGTCTGTGGTGTCGTTACAACACATGTCAGACTTTTTCCAATATTTAAGGCAACATTTATTAACACGTTTCTGTAAGCACAAATGACAAGTTATTACTCTGTAGTGCACTTAAAAGTACATACCCTCCCACGCCCACTAGATGCTCTCACTAATTAATGAAGGTCAACAGAGTCCTACCAGACTGTGTTTTGTAATGTGATTATTATTGTACTGCAGTTTAGCGTGTACATAGAGTTGCAAAGTGCATACACTAGTTATATACAGTGTGTATGACAGTAAACAAGTGCTATGTACAAATCTAACACTGTTTGGTTTGTGGCCTTTGCTGTGTCGTGATGACCCTTCTACCAGGTTAAAGGTGTTGGTCTTTCAATAAAGCTGTTCTGTATACTGCAAGCTCCTTGGAAGTGGCTGTAGTTTGTGCTTGTTTAAGAGCAACCAACACAGTACATGATAGATGCAAAATTATTAGTTTATATATTTTATAAGTTAGTACAAGAATAATAATGATGGCGAATTATAGTTTGACATAATTAGCATAACTGTGAGTGCTCCTAGTTATTTTTTAAGCAAACGTGACTTTCTCTCTTCTCAGATATGAGTATTTGATGTATTTGCTACTTTTTGTACTTTTTGTAAATATTGTGGACTGCTGTTCAGACAGGCGCCACCATTTATTGACTAGATGTAAATTAGATTTTACTTTATTCACAAGAAAAGATTTTTCTCTTTAAATGTTATGTGATTCTCAAATTATCTATTAGGAGGAAAATAATGAACATAATATATATTTCATACAGCAGAATGTATATAATGAGAAAGCCTATGTTTGATCTTGACTGCTATCTATATAATACTACTACTACTACTACTACTACTACTAATAATAATAATAATAATAATAACTAGCAATGACAAATGGCAAGCCAAGAACATTTAATTTGCCTTTTATTCTTTAGCTTTGTGTAGAACTGATCCAGCGCAGGTAAAAGGTGAACGTGAAGCAATAAAGGATCAAGTTACTGAGTCTTCGGAACAACAATGAATACGAATTTTATTTTATTTCATCTAAACACAATGGCAGTTATGAGTCAGAATGACTGTGAATTTGTAATCGTCTGACCCGTTTTGGTTGTGCACTTGATAGTTACCAGACAAGTTTATAAAGAGATGAAAGTCATTTCTCCCTCCCATTAATGCCACGTTGAAGCTAACACCTAAAGGTGATTGTTCAGTAATATAATAAAATTAGGGTCCGGTTTTGTTAAAAACTGCATCTGTAAAGTAAACAGTAAACTGTGGGGTTTAGGTGTGGTGAACTTTGTTCCTTTCATTCCTCTCTAAATCCTGCTCACCAGTTATTTTATAACAGAGTGGCATTGTTTTGATGGCATTTTATTTTGTAGCGCTGCAGTCTCCTAACAATAATTTTGATTTGGCACGGACAGCTTCATTAGCATAATCCATAAAAGTCACTCTATCCTCTTTGCCCACAGTGTGATAGTCTTGACATATTTCCACACTGACCTGTAGGCCTTTTGTTGCACAAGCCTTGTTTCCACTTCCTCTTGACTTTTCAAAGTTTTCATAAGCGCAAAGAGCTGTGGATCCACCTGCTCGGTCCAGACTTAACACAGTTTTGAAATTTCCCATTTTATCCCATTCACATTTTGCACGTTACAAAAAAAAGATAGATGAGATTTTAAGAGATCAGATTCAGAGCACACTGCACTTTATTTGTAGTTAACAAAATCAAATTAGGAAGCTGTGTGGGATGTTTCACATTGGTTTTGAAATGCAGGTTGCAGAATGTCGGACTTGGTGTTATATTGAATTTCAAGCCTGGTGAATCAGGCTAACAATCCACTCACTGTACGTTTCGGTCTTCCAGTAAAACATGAGACTCATCTGGGAATCAGGGAGTGGCTTCTGTTACTGCTAGGAGGGGTGTCTTATCTTTGTTGCACACATTTGGAATCAGCCTCACACACAAGGGTGTGTGTGTGTGCAGTTGCGTTTCTCAAGTGTTGATTAGTAAACGGCCACAGCATCACAACAGACAAAGCTAAACTAAAAGACAGGACAGTGTAAGCTATCAATGGGCATGTTTTCTTTCAGCACATCTTAAAGGCCGCACCTATGTTTGCTTCTGGTGTTTGTTGTGTTACCTCAGCTGACCATAGTAAAACATTTATATAGGACGATGAAAATAAAAAGACCACTTATTTTTTAACTAGTACCTGAAAACACCGTTATAATGTAATCTGCTTAAAAAACATCTACACTATTGCACAGTTTTTGCATTTAGTCTCATTTTGAGTTCATAGCTACAGATCTTTCTTATCCATACTTTATAACAGGGATGTCAAACAAATTTTACACTATGGGCCACATACAGCCACTTTGATCTTAAGTGGGCCAGACCAGTGAAACTCCGCTTTGTGTCAGTGTAAAGACATATAACTAAACATGTAATCCCTGACAAGTCTTTATATAAGTGCAGTTTCATCAAGATTTATAATTTTTTTATGTGATATATATGTAAAATAAATGAAAGCCGTCTGTTAGCACATTGTCAAGACTGTCCTGTAGTTATAATTGTCAGGATTTGCTGTGTGGCAGGCAGGAGGAAGGACCCAAACGCAGGACTCGTACACACGGGGAGTAAACTTAAGTAGGCTGCTTTATTGCAGTGACAAAAGATAACAGAAAATAAACTGGCAAACTCAAACTGGAAACAAAGTAACTAGAAACAGCTGGGAACGAGGGATGAAGATCACAGAAAGCACGGAGGGAAAACACACAGCATGGTGAGGGTACGACACGACAACAAGCAAAGGCAACACAGGGCTTAAATACACTGAGGGATAACGAGGGAATAGGACACAGGAGGAGAGCACAGCTGGGAGTAATTAAGCACGACAAGACAAGGGGAAGCAAAACTAAACGCACTGACGAGAGACATGAAACTCCAAAGTAAAACAGGAAGCACAAGACAGAGACGCGGACATGACGCTAAACCAGGGAACACAGAGCACAGGGACAGAGGTGACACACGAGACAAGGCTGGAGGACAGGATAAATCATATACATAATCAAGGAAAACTAACTAAATAAATGCAAAACACTGGGTCACAGACCCAGTACCATGACAATAATAATGTACTTATACATAC
>VVHJ01039413.1:0-13332 GCA_015107715.1 Tylochromis polylepis | reverse complement strand
ATTTCAATGTGCCATTACTTTGAAAAGCAAAATCAGACCGACTTGAAATTGACATGGTATCCCTGTGAGGGTGTGTACTGTCGATACAAGCTCCAATTATCCTGTGGAAACAGCAACTTTCCATTTTATAGCAATCTGAAGTCATTGAAAGAGTAGTTGAAAAGGAAAAATTGAGAGGGCTTTTACTTTGAAAATCAAAGATGGCGGTGATATTGACATGGTGATACTAGAGTACAAGGGTATGTCATTTGGATCCAACATTAGAGTGTGGAAATAAGACTGAATGATGGTTGTTGTTATGTACTTAATTCACTCGAAGTTGGTTTTTATTTTGAAATCTGGTTTCGGGGGCTTTTATTTTGAAATCAGGTTTCAACGTCTGTTTCCGTAATTCTTGGAATATACAGGGAACGGAAAATAAAGTGGAGGCTGGCTTGACTGCAATTCTCGAACTGGAGTCTGGCTTGACACCAGTGAAGGGAGACGGAGGTCTGGGCATCTCTGCGTAGATTACCAGCACCAGTGACCTCTCACAGTAGTGCTGCGCACAATTAGTGCTTGTAATGAAGCGTCATTACTATAAATGTCAGAAGAGATCACGTGTTCTTCTTTTTTACATTAAACAAAATAGCCATACAGTCTTAAAACCACTGCTGTCGTAGTACGAGTGCTCAGAAACAGTCTGCATACAAAGCAGGTGACATGCAAATCCTGTGGTTATCGCAGTAAGCACAGCAGCTTTTTCTCGGTGTATTGTATTGTAGGCAAAGTTTGTTTAACATTGCACCGCATTAGTAAATAACTGAAACAGCCTCGCGTATTTTACCACAAGAGGGGAAATGGTAATTGCTGAAAAAGAATTCCTGCCCTGTATGGGACTTTTCCTCACGAGTCACGTGACTCTCCATTCATTTGCTCCTCTCCTCCTTCACTGCCTGTTGACAGCGGAGATCAGTGATCAGTCTTGAGGAATGTCATTGGTGACACAGTGGGAAACTGCGCGCTTTGCCGTTTTAAAGCTACAAATTTAGAAGTTTTGATTGTCGGTTTGGGAGTACGTGGAAGAGACTAGTGCCATCCTCGCTACGAAGACGATGTGGACCTTTGCTCTGTGGATTATTCGTAAGTAGATTAATGTAACCTTTCATTGGACAACTAAAGCCAAATAGTCTGTAGCTCGCACGTTGTTAACTTCAGTCTGTCAGCAACTGCGGTCAAGCGAGCACTCATCTGCGAAGCATCGCTAACTTGCTTCAGAGGTTTGCATCATTGTGATGCGTTTGTAACTTTATCACCACGAAACAGTTGCCTGCTTACTCAGTCACTCAAAGGCAGGCATTCTTTGATGCAACACCTGAGCATGTTCATTTTTTATTTTATTTATTTATTTAATTAATTAATTTATTGCTTGGGGGTGGGAGGCCATGTAGTTGCCGTAAAACACGTGATATTTCTTGGCAGTTGTCACGGAGAAGGCAACCCCTGCGCACCGTGCAAGGCGGAAGTTTTGAGTGGACAGCAGCGGGGAATACCATGACGATAGCTTTGAGGCAGCCCTTTCCTTTTTTTCTTTTCTCCTCACTAGGACTGCGTAAACAGGTTGCACCAGCTCTACTGATAAGAATGGGCTTCTCCACATATTATCATCATTACTTTTTTGTTTTGTTTTGTTTTATTATTGGTATGTGTGTGTGTGTGTGTGTGTGACAGACATTATCAGTCTTACAGGGATTAAAAAAAAAAGTTTAAAAAAAAAAAGTTATATGGCCTGGTCATAATAACATAAGGAAGTAAAGTTTCCAGAAGTGACGGTGATTAAATTCATGCTCAAATAAAGATATGATTACATCTAGTCTTCTTGCCTTTTCTCCCCAGCTTTACTCAAGCTTTGCTGTGCACAGCACCTCGTGTGTAATGTCACTCAGCTTCCTCACGGGACTCTCTACAGACTCTCAAAGTTGGAACCAACTGAGTGTCCCTACTCCTGGATGAACAGCACTGTAAGTTCAACAGCTGCTCTGCCAGCAAACCTCTGCTTCTATGTTAAAAAAACAAACCCCAAGACAGAACCTTATCACATGTAGATGTTTCTCGTGACAGATGAAGCATGAAAAGCACAGGTGCAAATAATAATATTAAAAACTGATTTTGAGATTGGTCTTTGGCCACGTTAGCGCTGGAAGCTACACCTGAGTTTGACATGCAAAATATATATGAAAAGAAGACATTTCTAAACTAATACCGCCTCGTGAGCTTGATTTAATGTCTCCAATGTCACTGTTATTGAAACCTTCAGACTGACTCTGTACAGCCGTGGTGATTTTTCCATGCGTTTCTCTTCAGGGACACGTGCTGGCAAACGAGAAGGAGAAAATGGATAACCTGGTGTTTAACAGCAGTATCGGGACTCTCCTCACCCGCACATGCTTTTACCAGCTCAACTACACTCGGGACTGCGTCTCTGAGGTGTTACACTGCTGACATTGGACCTATATGGATTCTACAGAGATACTGTAAAAACCATACTTGTTATGTGCAACTAGAAGTTTACAAGTTAAAGGTCTTCAGTAATCCATTTACAGATGGCATTTCAGCAGAACTTCTATAACTAAAACTATCGACATTAACTTAAAAACATCGTCATTCTCATGAGCTCAGGACGCGTACAGTATAAGTCTTACCCAATTTCTCTTTCTATTTTTGTACTTAGAGGATACAACAAATGGCTTATTGCTTCAGTGAGTATCTGCCCCCTTAATATTTAAAGGTTATTTTATGTTTTTATCCATTGATACAAATGTAGATATTGTTGTTCATTTTTACAGCTGACTGCATAACTCGGACGCCTCTGACGAAAAAAGGTAGGGAACAGCAAAGTGGAAAATTATATTGCAGTTAAGATTTGTATTAAAAATGAGATTCGTCTTTAAACAGGTATGACATTTTTTTAATCTCTTTTATTTAAAAAAAGAGATGAGAGTCTGAAATAAACACTGATGAATGACTGCACAGGAAGAGTAGGGTGTGTGACTTTAGACAGTGTTGTTGTTTTTCATTAGATCAGATGTTTCTCCACTAATGAGTCACTGTGTCTTATCTCACTTCTCATTCATAAATAAGTAACTATTGTGCAGTAATTTAAAAGTTAAAACTCACTTTGCCCAGTTCAAGAATGTCGTGTGAATTCTCCTGTAGCAGTGTATTCGTCACCCTGCCTTTGTTAGCGTTAAAACTTTCTACAGAGTTTATAGAAAGTTCATAATTAAAACACACAAGACAACAACAGACTCCATGCCTGATTGTCTATTATTAATTTTATTAATCTGCAAATGAATTGTAAAGACAAACCTGTGGATTGTGAGACATAGCTCACGGTGTGCTCCTTGTAAGGGGAAACTTAGAACCTATGTGGTTAGTCTCTGTGAGGTGTGAATTTAGGTGGTGACAGTTAAAGACGAGTCGAATTGTCTCGAGGTTTCAGTAGAAAGAGCTTTTGTATTTAGCAAACTAAATAAAACATCGACAATTCGGGACAGATAAAAGACAAGGACTGTAGAAAAATGTCTGTTGCTAAAACGCACCACCTTTCAAAGCCTGATTTAAGAGGGATACAGGACTGTCATATAGATTTTGATTAGAATCACGTATATTGGAGATCTGAGGTAAAATACAATTTTCAGCAGATTAACCGTCAAACTGTCTTTGCTCTTGCAGGGATTCTTCGACAGTACTGGGGCACTGTTGCCAGCGCGTCTTCCTTGGTGCTGGTGTTGCTGGGACTTTTTTTGAGGTATTTTAAATATAAATATTTAGACTTAAAAACTGGCATCATTCATTTCTGTTCGCTTTTGCACACACTTTAACGTTCACACATAAGGGGAAGCCTCAAAGCCCCTCCCTCCAAAACGAGAAAAAACAAAAAACAAAAAAAACCAGCAACACGGATCTTTTTTGGAAACTGGCTCATAAACATAAGTAAATGTTAGCAAAATGGCAGAAAATTTTTGAACAATAATTATTTATTGCTCAAAAGTGGCATCAGTCTCCTCACATAAGTTTGAATGTAGCATAAATTGCTAACGTAAATTATCACTCCATATAGACACTGTTTTTAACAGTATTATCAACAACACACTCCAATTCCTGAAAGTTTGCAAACCCCACCTCACATAGCATGTTATCTATAAAGATCTGTTATTGCTTTGTTACAGTTGTGTCCCGAAGAGGAACCAAGAAAAATGTGAAGGCCCAGCACGTCTAGAAAGCACTGGAATTTCATTTGTCTGACCTTTAAACAAGTAAAACGCTGCTTCTTTTTATTCATCGTCAGCACCGGCTGATGATCCGTCCTTCAGTATTTATCACATATGCCTTAAAACGTATATGCTCAAAACAGTTTTTAAGCTTTTGGCAGTGTTTCCTCTACAGTTTGAGTAGCAGTGTTCCTATATTCTATAAACATGCCGCCGCTGCAGGAAAAGGTTCTGGGAAAATATGAGTTCATATTTACTCTTTCACATGTCATTTAGTCATTTTTCAGATGTTTTCCATGAGTTCAATCATTTCAGGAGAATCATGTGTATTGATGTGATTTGAGGAAGCATGTATCATCTGCAGTATCGCATATTATGAGGTATGTAGTTTGATTAGTTTAGGTGTAGTGTGACAGAGCTTGAGCTACAGTATGTCTTTCCCCTATAAGCTTCACTTCATCACTTTATTTTTTTTCTTTTGTAATCAGGCTAAAACCCAAAGCTTCCACTTTGGAAACGGGCCCTCAATGTAGCCACCCAGCTCTGATGATGATGATGATGATGATGAAAGGATTTGCCAAACTAAAAATGCAAAGCAGTGGCATCCATTTTTAATCACTTCTTAATGAATTAGTGACCCAGGCTAAAAGGCTCAGAGAGTTTATTGTGAAATATTAGCATCACTGAGCATACCAATAAGTGAAGGTAATGATAAATATTGATAGCTGATTTATAAAATCAGAACAATATCCATCCATCCCTCCCCGTGATAGGTCCTATAGGTGATAGGTGAGATAGGTGTCTGATTTGTGTTATACATCAGTAGTAAATTTTGTCTTGCAAACAAGCACAATCAGTGTTTAATTAGTTTTAGCCTTTATAGTCACTGCACAGCCACCAGTGTCATGTCATTAACTGGTTCAGAGTGGAATATTCCTGAGGTTGTTGAAACCTCAAACCAAAAGCCAGCAGCAACATAGTAGCTTAACCAGACCTGGCCACAAAACCAGCGTCTCTTTTCAAAGTTAAAGCTGTGAAATTTGTTATCCCGTACTTCTTACTGCCTGTAACATTACAAAAAAACCCTTCAGTGTAGATCGTAATCTTTTTTTATAAGCTTGTGTAGAAAATAATTTTTCCTTAAATGTCTTTATTAAATGTACCATAAAGCTAAAAAAAAAAAAGTATCTATTGCATATAAGAATGCAGATATACATCCATATCAATGTCTATATATAAATGCCAGATTATTTTACTGAATATATTTTAAAATATACTATTATGAACTTTCTATATAGATATGAATTAAGATACTTACTATTAAGATAAAATATTATTGGAAGGAATTTTGTAACGGGGTGAAGCTGATGTTATGGCATTTAACACACAGCTACAAACAAACATGGTGCATTTGTATGTGTGTGTGTAGAAATGCAGTGTTGGCACATTTTTGGAGGAACCTTTATATACATATAATTTATACAGTACCTGGTGTACAGTACTAGATTCTATTAAAGAATATGTTATTAAGATGTCTTTATACTACATGATATAATGAGAATCTGTTAACCTGGCTTCATGGGCGTTGTATTTTTATTTGACTTACACTGTATCTGAAGTCGGCTCTGTCACTGCATTTTATTATTTGAACATTAAAAGTTTATATTTAGAGAAACCTGGGAGTGCTCATTTTAATTTTTGTCCTTCTTTGCTCTGTTGTCTTATAATTTCTCTCAGCCAGTGAAAAAAAATGGAAAGTTATGGTGCTTTTGTCACGTCTGGCGGGGCAGACGGCGAAGCGTGGAGTAACAGAGGACCCAAATGCAGGCACCGGCTTATGATGAGGGTGAGCGTTATTTACAGTGTAGGTGAAAAATACAAACAACACAGGAGCGACTGACATGGGGCTAACAGAACCTAACTGGGAAGAACTAAGAATAACAAACGTAACCTGAAGGTGGTGAGCGGAGGCAAGCAACAGGAAACCAGGAGACGCAGACGGACCAACAAGGGATAGGGAACAGGGCACACTATAAATACACAACAGGTAACGAGGGGGGAAATGTACAACAGGAGTGAGACACAGCTGGGGTTAATTAGACATAACGAGGGAGGAGCAAAACTAGACACACAAAGGCAAGACACAGGACTATCACAATAAAACAGGAAATGACACGCACATGACACTACACAAGGAACACACAGGAGGCACAAAACCATAACAAACAATAAACATAACCTAACCCCGGAGTCACTCGGCTCCGGACCCTGACAGCTTTGTTCCCTGCACGTTCCCTTCAGTAGTACTGGATGGAAACTTATGATACAATAGAATAGCCCTTGTTTTCATTGTACCTGTCATAGGCATCAAAGTGCCTATGACAGGAAGAATAGCTGGATATCATTATTTACAAATACATCATTTCTTATCTTTTAAGCTTTTACAGTGTTGAGTTAAATTTCCTTTAATTTCAGTACTCGTGTAGATGAAAATTACATTTAATCAAAGCCGGAGGATCTGCAGAGAACCCACACAGACACGGTGAGAACATGTAAACGCCACACAGAAAGGCCTCAGCCAGATGGTGAACTCAAACTCAGGACTTTCTTGCTGTGAGGAAACCGTGCAAACCACTGCCGCTCCCTGCTTCATACAACACCAGAGACATAATCTCACTGGACTCCAGACAAGACTAAACACCAAGCAATGATGGGAAAAGGGAACTTTTTTCCCCACATGTAAACACTTTGAGGAAATGCAGTATTAGGAAAGAAGGAATGAAGCTGCAACTGGTTTGGAAAAAAAAAAAACGAAAAAGAAAAAAAATGAACAGGAGCATAGAGACAGAAAGCAAATAAAACTAAACAACACTAAATGAGAGAGCACATACAAGTTAATGAATTACAAAAGTAGACAAAAAAACGATTCGCAGATTAATGTTTTGCTCTATTTAATGTAGTGTGTTGTCATCTTTAGTGTAATAATGTAAAATATTCAATCAACAATGGCTCAAAATAAATGTGACTGACTGAAATATAGATACATGTTATTATCTATCTTATGAAATATTTTCGAGTTGTATTTTTATTGTATGTATTTTTATTTTTAAACCCTACAATGGCTGTTTTTTTTTTTTTTACTGCATACACATAATATACAGCGTATTGCAAGTACGCTGTACATTTTAATGACACCTAGTTTATATAATCCACTTTAAATGCTCTACTCTACAACCGTACCTGACGAAATCTAGGCAAACTGAATTGATGTGAGGTGATCTCGGTGACACAGATATTACTCTTACCTAAACTAATACAGCTATTTATTGTGGCACGTATTTATTCAATTACTCATTTCATAACCATGTTGAACCAGTGGGATTCTGTAGTTTTAAGAATGCGGGGGGTTCCCGTTATTTCAACATAGACACAAAAACCTGAGCCTAGACGTAAACCACTTTCCAAAATTCAGCAATAGTGGTACACAGCTCCGCATTTACTCTCTCTGTACCTGGATAGTGCCTGCCTGCAGCACCAAAGGCCTCTATCTCGCCCTAACTCAGCTGTCCTTCTCCTCCTCGGTAGCAGCTGTATGCAAAAAACAAACTAGTTGAGAGTGAACGTTTTTAAACCAGTCCAGCTCCAAGAAAGAGCAAAGAAAAAAACTTACATGGTGTTTAGAAGCTCCGCCTGAACTCCAAAGATCCAGTACAAAGTTGTTCAGTTGTAAGACAGTTATAGCCTAGTAGCCTCTTCGGTATGCTAATTATATGCAAATTAGAAGTACAGTGCCACTGTTTTAACAAAGAGCCAGAAAAAGCAGAAAGAAATGGAAAAAAGTAAAACAAAACAAACAATGTTTATCACTTTAATTTTTGTCACCATTAGATGGCGTATACTTGGAAGGTTTCTTTGTTTGTTTGTTTGTTTGTTTTAAATGTGCATGCATGCTCAGTCAGTGCTATCCAGCCGACCCGGTGCACCCCCCGCTCCCTGCTTCACCACCAAGAGTGGCGCTTTCGTTTTCACAGAGCGCTGTCTGTGGAGAAGCACTTCGTGGCGAAGCACTTCTTCGCGGAGCGGGCAGAACACGTAGATAAATTAGAGGCTAAAAAACAAACAAAAGACATATTAAATCGGACTTGAGGAAAGGACTCCGATTCAGCAGTGCGAGTCTGACCGCAAGAATGAGACACACCCAGGTTTACCTGCTTTTCACAGGTAAGTAGATTAATATAAACCTTCAATTTAAAAGCGGTTAGCGGTCGTGGGTTCGAAGCTTTCACTAACTGTAACCTGCTCACCGCTGATCAACACAGTTCTCATGGGACAACAAACAGTGGGAGTTTCATGTTTTGCTTTGATTACGCGTTCATATTTGTAAATAGAGAGGCTACACCACGCTATGTGACATGCTTATTTGACGTTTGTCATTGTTAAATACTGTGGAGAAATAGGACATTGAACAGGAATTGCTGACTTGACGTTTCAGTGACCTGAAGTTTCAGTGGGTGGGGAAGGAGATGATGCCAGTCTGTTTGTTACCTGGAATAATAGTTTTTGTCCTAGCTGGATAAAAGACCTCCCCTACACGGAAAAGAGCCATCACTCCCCCACGCACTACCTCACAGATATGCTGCTGTCCAAAGTCATGTAACTCAGTTTCTTGGTCTTAGGTCCAAGTGTTCTCCACCCCCAAGCAAGAAAATTAACAACAGACTGAACAACTTTTTACATCAGAGGGATACAAAGAAAGTGGTTTGACTATTAGCAAATCAAGAAAAATTAAGAAGATTAAGAAATATATTTTATTTAACTAAATTGGAGATAATTTATTTGAATATCAGGATTGGGACCACACCTCATACATTCTCCTCCTTCCCCAAAGCATCAAATTATGTTTATGCCATTTGCCATTATATTCTAGAAATGCTGTCAGATCTAAACGAGGATGTCCTCCTAGCTCATGAAATATTATATACATTTTTCCCAAATGTATATTTTTGACAAATTATTCCAGCAGATGATTTTTAAGGTTAGGTGGGCTCTTTGGGCTTCTCCATCATTGTTGTCCAAGAACTGTGATGATCTGCTGTTTCCTGATGTCAGTGGCTCTAATACCAATAGTAGGTAGGTAACATTCTGTTCTGTCACACAGGTGTATGTGTGTGTGGAGGGGTGACCACAGTTGTGTTTTTATTCCAGGTATAACATTGCAGTGATGAGTCTGACCAAATCATGCTTCCCATCTTCTTGTCTTTTCTTAGCAGCTGCATCGGCGGTGCTTTGTCGTGTACGGGACATCAATTGCGGTGTTACTGAACATGCTAATGGGACCCTTTACACTGTTCCAGAGTTCCAGGCAACCAGCTGCATCTACTCCTGGATGAATAGTACTGTAGGTTCAACATGCCAGAGTTTCTTTACCGTTTTCAGTTTTTCTACCGGGCTTCTACCGCTATTAAAAAGGCATAACATTAACACATGCAGATGTTGGTCATTACAGACACAACAGGAAAAGAAAAGAAGCAACTAATGTTATTAATATTTAATTAGTGTTGTGATTTTTGTCATATGTTGCTTTCAGGGTCATGTGCTGGCGAATAATAACGAGAAGGTGAATGACCTGGTGGCGAACAGCAGTAACAGGACGCTTCTCACCCATGAATGCTTGAAGCAGGTCAACTACAGCCGTGACTGCGTCTCTGAGGTGTTACACTGTTGGCATTTGGACTGCATGCTGAGAAACACATGGAAGAATTTAATGCAGATGTCCTAAAAAAAACCCCAGAATTGACTTTACACCTGGCATTTTAGCACAATTTCTAAAACTAAAAGCTATGAATTTAATTCATAAATATAATTTGATTTAATTCTAGACAACTAAAAGCTTATTCCATTTCTCTTTCTGCTTTTCTGCTTAGGTGATACAACACACAACAAGTTGTTTCAGTGAGTATCTGTCCACCTGATTTTCTAGGCATATAAAATGTTTATTTCCATAGATATAAAATGTGCTTCACTCTGTTTTCTAATGTAAGAATAACTTATGTTTACAGCTGACTGCAGTGGAACTACTAACCCTCGGAAGAGTGAAGGTATAAAACCACTACATGTAGGAAATTATATTGCATGAATCCATCCATCCTCTTCCTCTTATTCAATTCAGGGTCAGAGGTTGCGCTTATCCCATCTCCCATAGGGTGAGAAGCAGGGTACTCCCCAGACAGGTCGCCAGTCTGTCGCAGGGCTAACACAGAGAGACGGACAGCCTTTCACACTCATGTTCACACCCATATGAGATAAAAACTGAATGTACAGGAAGGTGTGAAGTGTTATCAAAAGCAAAATCACTGTTATTGTATGGTTATGCACAGTGTCTCCATGAGTCTCCGCTTCTCTTTTCATTCATAACTAACTGTTTAAAAGGTTAAAACATACTCACCTCAGTGACTAATTTCAGTTCAGATGTGTTCCACAGCCTGTCTTTATTAGCATAAACTCTTGTCTCTAGTTACAGTAAAGTTTATAGTATCAACATCTGGGATATTAATAGACTCTCTGCTATTCATTTGTAAATAAACATAAAGGTGTAAATTAACAGTGTATGATTTCACTTTCAGTAAACCTGCCTCCCGGATATTGTTTATTGCCACTGTTCTTAACGTGTGACATGTGTCAGTGGTAAAATGAGTGTGAGTGTAAAGAGAAACAGATTTACTGTGAGGTGGGTGGATTCAGGTGACAACATGCCACAACAGGTTGAAGGTTTCTGACATTTAAGTGTCAAATTTATGTTAAATTAACACCAAATTAAAAATGAACTCAAACTCTCTTTGCTCTTGTAGGTACGCCTTCTCACCGCTGGAGTACACTTATCACCGTCTTTATCATGGTGCTCTTACAACTTCAGTGTTTGTCTGCGACCGGCTAGAAGATGGGTCCTCTAGTTTACCAGCTTTAACCCATATGGCAGAACGATCTGAAATCCCTGTGTTGGTGTTGTTGCTACATCATTTTTTCCAGAATAGAGTTTTATATAAACATTATTTCAATAAGGAGAGATCACTTGGAAGAATTTAAGACGATTTATTGAGATATAGAAATTAATGTTTTTGGCGATTAGATGACCCATCATGGCAGAGCGGAATCCCAGCGGTGATCGCATTTAGGTCAGGACCCACCAGAGTCTAGACGCTGGTGGTGGTTAAGAGGAAGACTGGGGCTTGCATAGAGCTCTGGCTGAGGTGTCTGAGGTGGAGATGAGGAGGTGGTGGGTTGCACGAAAGAGAGTCTGAAAGGGAGAATGACAGAGAGCACAGATTGAAACCATGCGAAGCTGAGGTTGACTGGCTCAAAGAAGGCGGGCGAGAAGATGATTGGACTAGAGTAATAATGTCAGTATTGAGATTGACAACATGAGAAAGCGGTAGACATGTAAACAGAAAAGCAGCCAAACACCCAGTAAAGCAGGCAGATGAGTGATTACCGGCCTTCCTTATTGAACTTACGCATAAGCGTCATTATGATGATGCAGGAAGAACACCAACACGGAGCTATCAGACCAACCATGAACAAAAAATGGCAATTTCCATAAAAGCTGTACAACCCTGTTTTTGGAAAGGGCCTACTTTGTGCTTTAGCCTAAAGGCAGAGTTGGGTTGCTGATGCCAGAGTGATTACCTGCCTTCTACTTACAGGGTGGTGGGTCTTGGAGGACAACTGCTGAGCCCCGTTAAAGCGGTCGACATGTAAAATGTACCCGACTTGTGGCATAGCTGGCTCTGGCCTTGAACTATGTGTTTTGTCCTTCATTATTTTATGATTGTACTAATAAAATATCTTTTAGATTTTTTTTGGTTGTCATCTTTTGCATACAGCTGAGATGGTTGCTCATACCTAGAATCTGTGTATGTTACAGCTGTGTGGGAAAATCCCAGTAGTTCAGCGACACTCAGACCAGCACGTCTGGCACCAACAGCCATGCCATATTCAAAGTCACTTCGCCTCCCTTTCTTCACCCATTCTGATGCTGTGTCTGAACTTCAGCAGGTCATCTTGAGCATGTTTACACATCTATCGATTGACTCTAAATTGAAAAGGCTAACATAATAAAACAGCCCATGAGTGCAGAACAGTAGAACAGTACTAGTTTCTATTATGTTATGGATAGTTTATTGTCAAACATGTCTTTATGCTACATGATATGAGTTAACCTGTCAATGCTGAGGTACCCTGCTTCATAAAAACAGTCATTTTGTTTAAGAATGATAATAACTGAAATCATCACTAACTGACTGTATCAGACTTCTGTTCTGTCACTGTGATTTTCTATTAAAAAGTATGTATTTTATACATCTTTTAACAAAGGAAGGAGCACCACAATATTAGCACTGTTGTCTCCCCAAAAGAAGGTCCTTGATTCGGCACCCCCGACCGGCTTAGGGTTTTCTGTGTGGAGTTTTCACGTCCTCCCTGTGTTGTTGTCAGTACTCCAGCTTCCCCGATAGTTCAAAGACATGCATGGGTTAGGTTAATAGGAAATTCTAAATTAGCTGTAGGTGTAACAGGTTTCCTTTCGCTCTATGTTAGCCCTGAGACAGACTAACAACTTGTGCAGGGTCTACTTTGCTTCCTGGCCTATGACAGCAGAGATGGGATCCAGCTCCACTGTGACCCTGAATTGGAGAAGTGGAAGAAAATTAATGGATGGCTATTAAAAGAATATAAAACAAGATTTTTTAAAAATAGAAAATTAAATTTTTGTTATGTACAGTAAAAATGCATGTGCTCTGACCCATCAACAAGTTTTGGGTTGTTTGGGTTTGGTCTTGTGTTGGGGATCTGTTACATTCATTAAATTTACAGTGATTAGGAGATATTCAGACTGAAAAACTGAGTTAAACTGTAAGCTGATGCTTTATACTATAAAAGAAGGCTCCTACAACAGTAGGAAATTATTGAGGAAATTAATGACTGGTTGTGCCACAATTTTCTCCAGCTAAATAAAAACAAAACTGAAGTAATAGTCTTTGGAGCCAAAGAAAAACGATCACAGGTCACCAGAGAACTATACACC